>JAATLQ010025282.1:21578-37969 GCA_013421005.1 Heliconius erato x Heliconius himera
TAAACGTCGCATGAATGGTAGCTGAAGCGAGAGAAAGCAAACATTCGAATGGGGAGAAAAAGCCGAGACGCCCGAGTTGTGAAATTCCTTACGGCCGTGTAACATCGTGGTGCTCGTTTGCTCTTGTGCGCTTGGATTTGTGCTCTAAAAGGAAAAAAAATAGGTTTGCTGTGGAAAGAGCAAATAGTAGTCTCGCTAGTCACGAGTCTTCCGACAGACCACCGCTAAACTTTGATGCTATTGAGGGAACTATGCGGTCGTCTTTAACGTGTCGAAACAGATGTGTCCGTTCCTTGAAACCAACCTCCTTGAAGACGTTTTAGTTTACTATCCTCGACGGCTCCGGCTGGCTCGCCATTGTCTAGTTACAGCGCCTTTACGTCAATTCTCAGTGTATTACTATTTAATGCTTTACTCTTAATTTAGTACGGATCCATGTTATCTGCTTGTAAATATATAATAAACGTGTTTACTTATTTATCGAACGTTAATCAAAACAATTGTAAGCCTAGATGTTAGTGTAAAGTTGTATTAAATGTTTTGTATTTAATAATTTTTAATGGGTATTTAATCCGACCAATTGCTCTCTTGTGATTAGCCACAGTTGATTTTGTTGTGTATGACCTAGATTTCTTTCTGCCTCCACCAAACACATCTTTTTTTTTCTTAATGTTTTATTTTCTTGATTCTTTTGAATTAAATATGTATGATTTGAGCGTTTTGTAAATATTATTTTAAGTGTTTGCCTGAGAGTGATAGGTTTCGAATCTCTTCTCGTCCTAAATCTACCGTTTCGATGTAAAATTACGTCTTTATTTTTTTTTTACAATAACTTGTAAAAATTTTACCTCCATTGAAATATACATTCCGTTATTAGAAAAAAAATTAAAGACATAATTATTGAAAGTGTTACACCGATTATAAATAAATGATGATGAAAGGACATTATGTTATTTAATATATTAATAAGATCTGTGCCATAGAGTGGTGGCAGTGTATGACCTTGTGTTCGAAATGTATCTATGTATGCTAAGTTAATGTCTGTAAACTATGAGTAGATAAAAATTGTTTAACATAAGAAGAATAACTGATGTTAAATTAAAATATATAGTGTATTGCCCAGTGTCTATTTAAAGTCCCATATTTGCTAAAATGTCGATGTTGCTTTCACATAGTGTGAGCTTATGTTACATGATTTCATCTACACATTGCCGATATACGAAATTATAAAGACTTTTACATTCCAAATAATGAAATGTAAAATAGTTAACGATACGTTATGCGCTTAACACAAAATACTTGTCCGGTGACACAGTTCGTGTATAGTTGTGTCTATATTTATAATTAATCAGATGCTGAAAACAAAAACCATATAATTGCTAAGAGAATTACGAAATTAAATCATATTTAACTCGCTATACCTTTTTATTACTTCATCCTGTTCCTTTTTTGTGGTTAAATAAGAAAAATTGCCTTATTTTCTTTTTATTACACTTAGTGTTGGGTAATGTCAATATCTTAGCTAAAAAACTTCGAATTCCAGAAGTAAGACCTCATTTTATTGGTGATTTTTTTTCTTACCAAAATTTTATATTTCAATGTATTTGATGGGGTCAGCTGTTGATACTTTATGCCAAAGATGTTTGTAAAGATTAGGCAAATGCTTGGTTTTTTATTGCCGGATTAAGTCCATTGCTTTGGAAATCGACGCCTGTTTGTATAAAATCAAAATTGTTGACGCCGACTGTCATTTATTTTATTAAGCGGTACATGATTTTTTCTTTTATTTTTAACATTATTGTAGCAATATATGACTGGCTGAAAACTATGGGTTCAAATACCAGTTCGGACTTTATAACACCTAATATATTATGTGTTATAATTATATTATTGCTTTTAGGTTTCTTTCTCTACAGTTTGACAAAGTGAGGCGAAAGAACTATCAATAATACTCCAAAAAGACACGAAAAATAAAAATTTAACAATAGAATTTACATTAATATTAATTATTGACCAAAAATATTAATTAAATATAATGTGTCAACATAATGTGTCAAAATGTAGATTTTTTTTATAAAGTTAAAGTGGTCGGTCGGTAAAAAAGCGATTCCAATAATCTGGCCGGAAGAAGCCGTTTACGGGTGAAATATAACATAAAGAACAAATAGGGTTGAGGCATCATAGCCGCATATGCGTGCGTTCTACGATTAGCACCTAGGCGGCCCTATAGAGTAGTGTAGGACCAGAGGTACTACTTAATAATGTTTACTTGAAGTTATCATGTTCAAGATAATTAAAATATAGTATTTTATTATTTACAGAAGAAGTAGGGTATCATTAGTTTGAGATATATTTAAAAAAAATACGAAAAAATAAACAATAAAGAATTATGAACCATTCAATTCTTGACAGCTAGAGATATATGCTAAACATTAAAACTGAGGCTAGTCGTGGCGCAGGGGCACAAAGTGTGACTGTAAAACAGACTGGTTATGGGTCCGATTCTCACTCGAGGAGATGAAATATTTACTTAAATTTATATTTCCATTTCTTGGCTCTGGTGTCGAGCCAAAGCGCAGCGTTGAGTTCTGCTACTCAACACGCAATGCCTCCAGAATCCGGCAGAAAGTGGGGAACGGAGTGTCTTAACACTAGTTTCCCTCTGCCTACCCTGCTGTGTGGTGTGCGGGATACAGCGTGATGATGCTGATTTATTTATTTTTAAAACTGAGTATACAACAACGTTACACAAACCTCTCTTTTCTGGAAAAAATATTATTTATTATTTGAATAAAAAAAATATTATGTAAATTAACCTCTATTCGTAGAATAATACAGAAGTATTTTTTCCACGTCTTACTAATAGTTAGTAAAGTCATTGTAAGAATATTTAGAGAAATATTTGTATAGTAGATTGGCTAGTCTATTTACAAAGCGCAGCCATTCGGTGAACCACTTCTGACGTTCCTAAAATGAGCAAAAAGTGAATAACGAATATAGTGGCCAGATTGAGGCCTGGGGTAGGGGCTCACGTTTGTGACTGCAAACGGGACAGAGCGTGAGTTGATTCTCACTTGAGGATGTTAAATATTGTGTTGGTAAAGGTGTTGAGGAAAATCGCGGCGTTGAGTTCCGCCACTCAATTGCAATGCCTCCAGAATTCGGCGGAAAGTTGGATACGGAGTGTCTTAGCACTAGGTTTGCTCTGCCTACCATGCTATGTGCGGAATACAGGGAGAAGGTGAGAAAAAAGAATATAGTGACGTGTGTCACTCTATTATTTCTAATTTATTATTTTAATTCTAGCGTAATTTAGCACATGACGATAATCTTAACAATATGTTTACAACATGACTGCTATACGTATGTATATTTTTTCTTTAACTGCTTTATTTAGTTACTTATTATCACAACAGTTTTCTGTCTTACAATAAAGAATTCTATACGGACAATTAAAATTAGAAACGACACGTCTCATCAATATATATAATACATTTTTTTCAACAAATCCTTTATTTTCTTGAAATGTTTGACGCAATCTGTATTTATCATATGTTTACGCTCGGTTAAGTATTGGAACGCGTTTATAAATATCAGGTCATTATATTAGGACATATTTAGTTTTTTAATTGAAGTTAAACTTAGTTTTAATAGAACGACTCGCTTTAAATATAGTACTAATAAATAAATTGGTACGGTTATATGATGTGTCTATGAACTGCTAATCTTCATAATATACTTTTATATATATACTTTTTTGGCTTCACGGTAGGCAGAGAGTACATAGAGTTAAGACACTCCGTTCCCCACTCACGGCCCAATTTTTGAGACATTGTGTGTTGAGTGAACTTAACGCCGTGCTTTGTTTTGTTACTAGAAAATGAAAATGAGGAAGTGAAAATTATTTGTTTTTTTTTTATTTTTTTTATACTTGAATTGTTTTGCGCCACAGACTTTTGTTGTCCGTGCCTTTTTTGTACTTAATTGATTTTTAAAAATGTTATTTTTTCTTTTTAAAATGTGAAGTGGACGTTTGTATCTTGAATGGTCTGCTTTTGTCAAATCCGAGTTCCTTTTGTCAAATCCGAGTTTTTGGCCGTTGATTATGTTGATTGCGGCACAGTTAGTTGTTTCCGTAATATATCTATTGCCTCCTCATCTCTATAGGAAATAGCCATTTTAATGTTGTGTTCCACTATATCAGTCACGGAACCTTCATTTGCCCGGCGAATGAACCTGCCGATAGCGTCTTCTTCGGCGTCAGTGTAGTAGATACATCCTTTTGTATTGGAATTGGAATTGGAATCGAACCTACATGTCAAACGAATGTCAGACGTGCCGCTTTGCCATGACCGCGTCAATTATATACTTTAATAAGGCAATATTAGAAATTTTACAGGGTTCGACTTAGGGAAATATGAGATTTCGTTTCTCTCTCCATTCTCCGTGGTGGGGATCGAACTCACAACCGTCGCGTCACGCGCTTCACGATGGCCACCATATTAGAAAAAATATACATAATACTTATGTTGAATTGAATAATTTTCTTTTTAGCTCAAGGCACAAATTTATAGAGTTTTGTTTTTTAAGATTATTAAAAAAAACTATAGTGGCGCATTTGTCAAGATTTGAACACCATGACAGTGGGTTAAAATCCCGCTTATAATATAGAACAAGATGTAAGGGACATCAATATTTCTATGAAATATATCGATATGTCTTATTTTGTAGTTTTGGTTTACCAAGCATACATACATTGTTTCTGAAGTTGGTTGGTTAGCACAATAAGCGTAGATTAGATTCTTTCAAGCGTAGATTAATACATAGAATCTAACAATATCTGAACAAAAAAAAATGAAATTTACGCAGTTAGGATAACTCTATCTACACAGATTACTGTACTCTCTAATGAGGTATACTTGAGGATTCCGTCTTTTTTTATCATATTTCCCTACATTTTTTAATTTATAAAATCCAATTATTATTTTTTTTTCGTCACGTTGTATCACGCACACAGCAAGGTAGGCAGAGGGAACCTTGTGTTAAGACACTCTGTTCGATATTTTCCGAAGAATTCTGGAGGCATTGCGTGTTGATTAGCGGAACTCAACACCTAGAGCGAAGAAAATGGAAATATTAAATATTTATATTCCTCGAGTGAGAATCGAACCAACGACCTGGCCTCAATTAAATTAAAAATATTGTTAATTCAAGCTGCTTAGTGCAATAGCATTTCCCTGTTTGCACAAAATGAAAAAGATACATTAAAAACCGATTAAAGAAAATAAAACATTCAACATTCTTAGTCAAATCCAATTTAGTCAAAGAAAATAATAAAAACAAAAAGTTTTTCATATATATTAATAACACAACTTATTCTTACATATAAAAAGTTGTGTTTTAGTTATTAGTAATACCAAATACGACGCAACACAATCTGCAGCTTACATTTTTTATTTATTACCCCATACATTATATTGTTCGGATTCGTGTTTTAAATGTTACTAGGAATTAACGCTCATGTTACTTTCCTTGTTGAATCAAAATATAATTTTATTTTTTTTTATTATGGCTTGTCTTTATACTTTCTGAGAAAATAAAAGATGTGATTGAACATAATAAAGCTTTCACTTCAATACTATTTTACTCTAACATGATATAATATAATAAGTATTTTGTTCAAAAATCTGTTTAACACTCTTTACGATCAAATTTGTATAATATATGGCATAACAGCATAAGCGTTGCGTAAACGCGATTGGTTGTGGGTTCGCTTCCCACTTGAGGAATTGAAATATTAGGTTGCGTTTCCTCGCCGTGGTAACAAGGCAAAACGCGGCGTTGAGTAAGAAATATTTGGCGTGATACTAGTTTCTCTATGCCTAACTTGCTATCATTCAATTTGCAAAGTCTCTGAAATGAGCGAAACCATAAAAAGACTAGTGTCCTCTTAACTTTAAATTATCCAAGTCACCAAAACAAATAGTGAATACCTTGAGGGTGTCATCATTTTTAGATATATTTACACTTAAATATTTATTTATTCATACGAATGTTCAGTTTTTCATTACACTGTGTTCCAGCAAGAGCATTCGTCTGTAGTTCAGATGTACCACGCTAAACAACCATGATTATGTGTATCCACACGTCGTAGGCGCTAACCAGCTAGTACAGCTGTGTTTGTAATAGAGGCTGAGGGTGAAATGTTACTGAATACTTTAATAATTGTATGTATGTTTGTTTGTTACGCATAATTGGTAATATGATAATATACTGATGTTTAAATAAAGGCTAGATAAGCAAATACAACGAGACTGGAAATTCTACAAAGAAATCAAGGATCAATCAATAATTTATGATTGTTTCAAAAGGTTTAATATTTATATAAAATTGATACATTGAGGCCAGTCGTAGCGCAGGGGCACAAAGTGTGACTGTAAAATCGACTGGTTGCGGGTTCGATCCCCACTCCAGGAGATGAAATATTTGTATTTCCATTTCTTCGCTCTGGTCTCGGGGCAAAGCGCGGCGTTGAGTTCTACCACTCAACTTGCAATGCCTCCAGAATTCGACAGAAAGTGACGACGGAGTGTCTTAACGTTAGGTTCCCTCTGCCTACTCTGCTGCGGTGTGCGGGATACAGCGTGAAGCCGATGCATTGACTCATTAGATTAATTTAAAATAATATACAGAATTCAGGCAAGTTTTTGTTTAACTGTTTTATAACTAGAGTAGTTAGAAAAAACAAAATATTTATGATTCAAATACATACTCGTAAATGAAAAAAGAACTCGAAATCGTAATATGAAATCATCCACCTTTATAATTAAATAAATTATTATTATTTATTAATTATTTATCATATCCGATTCTAATATCATCATTTTGCTTGAAACATAATATTTATAATTACAACTTATAACTAACCACACATCCCATTTTCCAAGCACGAACTCTTCAGGGGGCATCCGAAATAAATGGGAAAGTCAAACATACAAAACAACGTAATAAAAGCTCTTAGTAAACGTAATGAAAGATTAAAAGAAGTTAAGAACTTACGATATTTGACTACGACATTCAAATACTTTAACTGAATGTTAATCGAAGCTCGTGATCGTAGCTAGTTGAGGTTAGTGCTAACAGCCAGTGCAAACAGATAGCCGGTCTTCCACTACCTGTTATTTTAACTGATACTGTACTAAATTATGAAATATTGATGAAGTGATTTTTTTTTATATTTTAAAGTGGATGTTATGGAACTTTGGTTCTGGAATTTTCCATAAGTTTTAGTATTAAGAATATAGGCTGAGTGAAGATTTAATTGATAAAGGTTTTGTTAAGATTTTATACAATAATTATAGTCTGCCTTGAAGTTATTTTAAAAAAATTCTTTAGCAACTTAATTTAATGTAAACTTTTTTTTAATTCATAGTGGGTTGGTAGAAGAGAGTATCATTTTATTACTTTCTAAAATTTGAGAGGCAAGCGATCTGTTGGTATATTGTGGCCAAACACAATATTGTATTTGGCTAACCAAAACAAATGAAAATATGTATAGTATAGTAAAATATAAATTTTCTTCTCCCAAAAGTATAAGCACAAGTATTATATTTTTTGTGCTCAATTCTGTATGCAGGCAGAGGGAACCTAGGAATCTAGTTAAGACAGTACGTTCCCATTGATCCACTTTCGTTATCCCCTTTCCACCGAATTCTAGAGGCATTGCGTGTAGAATGACGGAACTCAACACCGCACTTTGTCTCATTATGAAAGCGAGAAAATTAAAATATTTAATATTTTATTATCTCGAGTGGTAATCGAATCCACAACTTGCCCAACTTAACATGTCTTTACAGGATAATATAATATGTCAAAAAGTAAACGTATATGATAATTTATTTGTAGCCATTATTTTAAACAAATGATATTTTCAACTCTTTAGTATTTCTTGAATTTCCAACGGAATCTTAAAATCTTCCTCCAGCGAGCATTTAAGGAGAAAGTTAAATAATAACGCGCCCCTCGCTGGTCGCATTTACAATCGAAATGAAGAGTTCAGCAAACATCATACGCTAGTAAGCCTCTTCAATGGAAATCGAAATGTATAAATAGAAATGATTTTAGCGAATTATATTTTAACAGATTAAAAATATTCGTAATTATAATTTTTTTTAAGTGTGTAGAATATATTATGTACTCCTAATAAGACTATAAGACTCCTATAAGACTTTCATAAAATTAATATTTTGTTAAGACATATAGTTTATAAATAGATAAATATATACAAAATATAATAATCCATAATGACTTAAAACTAAATAAAAATATGTTCGAATATTGCTATGCCATTACATCGGTAAATAAAAATACCTACAAAATTGTTAAATTGCATTGAGTTCCACTACCCAACACGCAACGTCTTGAGAATTTAGCGAAAAGTGTAGGAACGGAATGTCTTAACACTGTCTTTGCTTACGCTTCTATACGAAGAAGAATTATATCTATATTTCTACTCAATCTAGGAAATACTAATTAACGCTTATTTACGTTACGAAAGCTCAGTTTTCTTAAATTGTAAAGATCCGTTTTTCAACACGATCTTATAACAAATGATAACCTTCGCAACGAATTAGTTAGAATTAGATGCGTGAGCGCAAACAGCAGAACCAGCAGCTCAAACTGAAAGGTTCTCTTAAAACAAAGGAGGGCCATTCTGACGTGTCGAGGCACAATTTCCAAATTCCACGGTGAAGGTTGCCGTCCTCAAACACCCTCAGCCATTCAACCCTTGCACTCGAGCCTGACAAAAAATACTCAACTCTTGGTAAATATTGGAACACTGTATGGTATAAGATATAATATGACGCGAGTTGCTATGGTTATATTATAGTTATATGGGGTTGTATAGGTTAATTTTAACTTAATTTTCTTTTTATTATTAAGAAAAATAGAAATATGTGATTATTATTACATGCCTTGTTAGAATTAACAATGAACTCCTCATAATGAACAATGTAACGTATATTAAATTAATTTTGTCCGATCGTTAGTTATGTTATTGTTCATTTAAATTCGTCATTATAATTAAACATGTAATTATTTACGCTTTTTTTTAATAATATTTTAAAAAAAATATGTCGCTCTCTCTTGTTTTCTACGTCGAACAACTAAATTGTACTTATTATGTTGGCTCTTCGTCCTTTTAACGCCACTAGTGTATTTGATGTCTTCAGATATTACAAGTCCATTAGCTTCAGTTGCGGATATGATATAACTTAAGGTTAAGAAGAGTTTAGGTTTTCATCTTTTCTATTTTCTTAATAGTAAAGTCTTATCAGTTAGCAGGGAAACGGTAAATTAAACATCTTAAAGCAGAAAATCACTATAAAAATAACTTCTTTAAGACTTTTTCTTTATTAATAATAGACAAAGTATGTCATTTAAACTGTTATAAATCAATTCGGTTGTGCGGAAACAAAAAAAAGTTGGTTACTATCAAAAAAAAAATCCAAAGCAAATTAGCTTAAGAGAAGTATTTAGATATGTCAACATCAAACATCTTTGTAGCGCCGTGGCTCTTCTATTTTTATTTATCTATCCCCATTACATTTTCAGACAAAAGGCGTCGAGTGTTTAGTGATGGCGATGGCGGGCAAACACACCACGTTCCCACGGCGCAACCCGTTCCGCTTGTGGTGACCGATGTCCCTTCTGTTTGGTTTTAAATGAATAATACGTATAGGTTTCCACTAGTTGAATTAGAAAATTGATGATTTTATTCATTTACTACAATAACTTTCCTTATATAATATAATAAATGTGACAGTTTGTGAGGATCGATGTTTGTTCCAATTTTACGTAAAAGCTAATGAACTTTACAATAATATTATATATTAGAATAACACATAAGCTGCAGTGTGTATTAAGATTTTGTATAAATTGGCTATAATATAACAATAAATTTAAGAAGGACGAAGCCGTGTGTGGCCCGCTAGACTATATTTCTATCAATTCAGTGATAACTATATTTAATACGTAAAAGCCTCAGCTAATTAAAACAACTCAAAACATATTACTAAAGCCAACAAATTTTATAGTAACTACTTTTCCTTACAACATGTGTTATCCAGGAATAAAATTTTTTATTGACAGTAAAAAAAAATGTTTACAGATAACCCTATATCCCATAAGACTATTCTAATTAGTTAAATGAATTATTTATTTATTTTACATTCCGTAGAGCCTACCGCGGCCGTGTACCTAACAAATGAAGATGGTGTAAGTATTAATCATTCGAAAGTAAGGAAGACGCCCGTATAGGTTTTGATTGTCGATGAATATTTTAAAGTATCAAGAATTTAATGATATTGTATCGATAATTTGTGTTTGATGGAATGCTTTGACCGTGTCAGTATCGAGGTTTCATGTTTATTATTGTTCTGGGTTTTATTTTTATTAGTTAAAAAATCAAAAAATAAATCAGCTTCACGCTGTATCCCGCACACAGCAGGATAGGCAGAGGGAACCTAGTGTTAAGACACTCCGTTCCCCACTTTCTGCCGAATTCTGGAGGCACTGCGTGTTGAGTGGCAGAACTCAACGCCGCGCTTAACCTAGACACCAGAGCGAAGAAATGGAAATATAAATTTAAGTAAATATTTCATATCCTCGAGTGGGGATCGAACTCACAAGCAGTCGGTTTTACAGTCACACACCGTGCAGCTGCGCCACGAGTGGCCTCATGAGTAAGGGAAACGCCCGTATAGGTTTCGATTGTCGATGAATATTTTAATAGTACCAAGAATTTAATGATATTGTATCGATGATTTGTGTTTGAAGGAATGCTTTGACCGTGTCAGTGTCGAGGTTTAGTGTTTATTATTGTTTTTTTGGTTTTGAGTGTATTAGTTGTTATGTTATTTATTTATTCTAAAAATAATTTCTACAACACAATGTTTTTATTTAAAATAAGCTTAAAGTAGCATCATATTACATCATTTCTAAAATGTCGTTCCTTTTATGATGCAACAAATAAACATTTTAAATGGATTTGAATCAAACAGTTGTATGAATCAGTATTCAAAAAAGATTAAATTAATAGTTACAAGGTCGAATTAAACCCACAAATTTCACTGGTAGCTCTCGGAATATCGTATCAATATCTCCAAACGTAGATAAACGCTAAAAGTAAATCGTTATACCGATAAAAGTACTAACGAGTGTTCGTTGAAAACAAACTTATCTTGATGAGAGTTGAAGAGGAGCCAACACCATTAATAATTCCATATAAATAATAACATCATTACTTTTAAGCTGGACCACCCAAAATCATCACCTATTGTACGTACATATATTATACGTATTCACGCATTATCACGCATATAGCAGGGTTAGGCAGGTATATAATCTAGTGACGGGACACTCCGTTCTCGTTTCCGCCGAAATTCGAGTTAAAAGACGGAAATCAAATATAGGTATATATCGATCGTAAGCTATTTGGGTAAGAAGCAAATGATTATATGAAAATAAGAATTAAAACAAAAGAAAAGAAAGCAACGGTGGTTTTAACGTAATTGTAGGTTTCCAAGTCTGCAATTTACATACGATATGAGCCGCTAATACTGGTAAGCTACAATTTTTCTGAATATTTTGAAGCAAAACCAAGCTGTATTAGCATAGATAACGTGTAATGTTCAGAAATAAGATGTACCAGGGCTGTATCCTGTTTTTCTTTTCTACGCCTACATTATGGTAAGCAGGGCTTCGAGTCACTCGTAAACTACAGTAAGGTAACATCAGTGCAATATGAATTTTAAATGTCTTGGTTGGATCACTAATTTAATAAAAAAAATAAATATGAAATGTTTTATAAAATATATTTTGCGTACTAATTTTTTTTTTTATAAATTGCTATTTTAATCGTTATTTCAGCAGTTTTAAAACTTATTTTTCCTTGTGGACATCGATCACTTCATTCTACTATAGATTCATCTATTTTGGCCTTTAAACCTTTTTTTTTATGATACTGTTTTAATCTGGGAAGTGTTGATACACACTGTTGCCATTCCCCACTTTCCACGAATTCTTGAGGTATTGCGGGTTAAATGGTGATGCTCAACAATTGAAAATATTAAATATTTCATTCCTCTGAATGAGAATCGAACCCATTGCGTTTTCAGTCTTACTCTTGTGTTCCTGTGCCACGACGGCCTCATTTATATTACAAATTATATATTTTTTAGATTCACGCTGTAACCTTCATATAGCAGGGAAGTGTTAGGACACTTCGTTCTCCATTGTCCGCCTAATTTTCAACATATTACATGTTGAGCGATGGATCTCTACTTCACTAACTTGTTACCAGAGCAAGAAAATGAAAATAATTCATTCCTCCGATTGGGAAACGAATCCAGAACCACCTGACACAGATAAGACGCTACGCGACTGACCCACGATGGCTTTTACGATATAATGTTGCTATAAATGTTATCATAAACACACTTTGTAAGTAACAAGAGTTTAATAATGCTAATAAAATATTCATTGACAGTTTCGGTAGGCGTTCCGCCGTGTAATGAGCGTATTAATGTACCTATCTAAGTTATTTATTATTGATTTATATGAGGCGGGTCTCTTATGACGTAAGTATCAAAAGAAAATAATATATAATATTTTGTATATTATAAAAGGTAAAAGTATTTAAAAAGAAAAGGTTTGACGAATAAATTTTTATTAAAAGCTCTTTAATGCTTCCTATTTAGAGTTCCGTATCTCAAAAGGAAAAACGGAATCGTTATAGTATCACTTTGTTGTCCGTCCGTCTGTCAAGATCATTATCTCGAGATCGCGTGGAGATATCAAGCTGTAATTAATATACAATATTCCACATCTAAGGTCTCTTTGAGCACAGTGAAAGAATCAAGCTTCTAAGTCAACGCAATCTAAGAATATGTGGCACGCACATGCGTTTGTGGATCGTTTTTGTTGTATTCAAAAAATACAAGATATTTCGTGGACCTGCAATTATGAAAGTTAGCAAGAAGTGTGCATTTATTATACAAATATACGAAAAAAATCCAAAACCGAAATAAGTATTTCGTAGAAAAAAAGTAATTACAAGCTTATAGTTTATTATAGTCATTTCATACAAAATGAGTGCATAATTATGCCCACAATTTTAAGATCGTCAATTGTTGTAACTTGTAGTTGACCTACAATTCTGAAATTGATATGGAATCCTCTGTGGGTGAGTCCGACCCGCGCTTGACCGATTTTTTTTTAAATTATGTTTTTAAACTACGTTATATGTTTGACAATTTAATAATTTCATGTATTATTTCCTTTAAAAATAAAATAAATTTATTAACAAAAAAACCGTATTAATAAAGAAATTAATTACGAAAAAACACACACTTTTATGTATGTATATGACCTTGCAGTTGTGATTTTACGAGGAATTGTCGACCATCCTTTAAGCTGCGGTGTTTTTGACGTGTGCCACTTTAAATCGCCAATAAACATCAATCAAAATTACATTAAAATATTACTTGTCTTACCTGAAACAACGACATCACATAATGCGAATGAAATTTGGGCTAAGTACATAGTAATTACGAGAAAATATATAAAAATATTGGTATTTTATGATAGTTTATGAGTATAATTGAATGAAAAATTACACATTGATGTGAAAAGCTTTCTTATATATTGTTGTAATAGGGAATAATTAATATCTTGTTAGTTTTCACTTCTTTATAAAAATAAGAATACACATTTAAAGCTTAAAATTGTATCCCAATTTTAGCAGGGTGGACAGAGGGAAAGATGAATAGTAATGAGCACAGACTCGATTTGTTTACTAGTAGGCAGTCCAAGGTTTCATCAGCCCTCTTCCAATGCCATCATCACAGCAGTTCGATGGTGCCATATATTAGTAACGTGATGACACATCAATCGGTAGTGCGTGTAATTCAGATCCTTAGATTTTATTACATAGTTACAGCGCAATCTAATAATACCCTATTAAAAAATAGTTCGTTCTAACAAAGTTATAGATACATCATTTTGGATAGAACACGATGATAAAAAAAAATCATGATCTACAACTTTTTTTTAGAAAATATATCAGCAAAAAAGCCAACGGCACGCGGTGTTCCCAGGCGGTCACCCATCCAAGTACTGACCGCGCCCGACGTTGCTTAACTTCGGTGATCGGACGAGAACCGGTGTGTTCAACGTGGTATGGACGTTGGCGACTATAATAACGAATTGCTTAGTCAATATGTAATTGTTAAGACACTCCGTTCCCCACTTTCCGTCGAATTGTTCGAGGCATTTGTGTGTTGAATGGCGGAACTCAATGCTGTGCAATGAAGACATGAAAATATGATTAAATAATAATTCATTCCTTCGAGTGGGGATCGAACCAACAACCGTCGCGTTACTGTCACACCCTTGTGCCCCTGCGCCACCACAGCCTCACCGTTATAAAAGAGGAAGCATTATAATCATATTCATTTTATTTATTTACTTTTTAGTACCACGCAGTATCCTAGACACAACAGGATAGGCAGACGGAACCTAGTTTTAAGACACTTCGTTGCCCATTTACTGCCGAATTCTGGAGGCATTGTGTATTGAGTGAGTGTGGAACTCAACGCCACGTTTTGTCTCCACACCAGAGCTAAGAAATGAAATGAATGAATGAATAAAGTAGATATGTTTTTTTATTTTTTATTTAACTCGACTCTACTGTTTAAATACCTCACTCTATATAAATAAACTTGAAACGAATAAATTATTTATTATACCTACCAACTGAAATATTTTTCCCACAACACAAAAACAAAAACGACACAAAAAAAATTGATAACAGAAACAACATTGTAAACAGCTACGTAGTAAAATCCATCATTTAAATTTATCGTACACAAAATATTTCTTCATATAAATAACATTATGAATAATTCATTCATATTTGATGTCTTATCGATGTTCTATCTAGATTTATCAATTCGCTAAAAATACATGATTCTGATATATGATAAGATATTTTATTGTTTCTTCGTGCTAGTGGAATGTTGTAAGTAGTTTGCTTAAATTATTATTTAAATTAATACTTTTGACGGCTAATTCTTCACGCTGTATCCCGCACACAGCAGGGTAGGCAGAGGGAACCTTGTGTTAAGACACTCCGTTCCCCACTTTCTGCCGAATTCTGGAGGTATTGCGTGTTGAGTGGCAGAACTCAACGCCGCCTAATTCTAAGTAACGTAAAGTCGCACGAAAAATATGTACTAGTCTTTCATTTAAATAAATAATATATCTAGCTAAATTTTTATAATGGTATTTGATTAAAGAATTGATTGTAGTGATACAAATATTTTTTTTATCTTTATTTAATATACATTTTGTTAAGAAAACACATTGATAAGACGGATATGATGGGCACAAACTAGATATGGTTACTAGTAGTTCTGGGTTCCATCAGCCATCTTCCAATTCCATCATCAGACCATCTCGTTGGCACCATAATATTGTATAGTCATCAAATCTACATATTTAATTGCCAAGTTTCATGATGATATATAAAAATGTTTTGAAAGCTTTCTACTATTTCCCACCTAATATAAGACACTAATATTGTGATCAATAGTGAAAATATCATATTTATTTTAGTAAAATATAGGGGTGGGATTTAATAAGTAAATCAAAAATCAGCTTCACGCTGTACCCGCACACAGCAGGGTAAGCAGAGGGAACCTAATGTAAAGACACACCGTTCCTCACTTTTCGCCGAGTTCTGGAGGCATTGCGTGTTTAGTGTAGGAACTCAACGCCGTGCTTTGCCTCGACACCCGAGCGAAGAAATGAAAATATAAATGTAAGTAAATATTTAATTTCCTCTATTGGGGATCGAACCCACAACCAGTCGATTTTATACTCACATTTTGTGCCTCTGCGCTACGATTGATCTCATTTGTGCCATATGGTATCAAGAGTGTTTTTATTTAAACGTAATTTACAATGCCACAATCAATTAAATTTTAGTAAACAAATTATTATTGGTAGTATATATTATTTTTTAAGAATTATTGATTGTAATCATTCATCGATATCATTTGAGATAGAATCTATTATAGGTGAGGTGTCACTCCTGTAGTATAAATGGCGAAATTTTAATATAAATTGTTCTTTTTTCATAATACTCAAATATTATAAAGGATATTTTTATTTACCACGTAAGTAGTATGGATTCGTTGGTTCTGGCGCAAGCGCCAGAACCAACGAATGCCAGTGTGCCAGACCCCGCGAGTCGATGCGTCGGAACTAAAAAAAAAAAAAAAAAAAAAAAAAAAAAAAAAAAAAAAAAAAAAAAAAAAAAAAAAAAA
>JAATLQ010025282.1:38069-65906 GCA_013421005.1 Heliconius erato x Heliconius himera
GGCTGGCTCGCCATTGTCTAGTTACAGCGCCTTTACGTCAATTCTCAGTGTATTACTATTTAATGCTTTACTCTTAATTTAGTACGGATCCATGTTATCTGCTTGTAAATATATAATAAACGTGTTTACTTATTTATCGAACGTTAATCAAAACAAATGTAAGCCTAGATGTTAGTGTAAAGTTGTATTAAATGTTTTGTATTTAATAATTTTTAATGGGTATTTAATCCGACCAATTGCTCTCTTGTGATTAGCCACAGTTGATTTTGTTGTGTATGACCTAGATTTCTTTCTGCCTCCACCAACACATCTTTTTTTTTCTTAATGTTTTATTTTCTTGATTCTTTTGAATTAAATATGTATGATTTGAGCGTTTTGTAAATATTATTTTAAGTGTTTGCCTGAGAGTGATAGGTTTCGAATCTCTTCTCGTCCTAAATCTACCATTTCGATGTAAAATTACGTCTTTATTTTTTTTTTACAATAACTTGTAAAAATTTTACCTCCATTGAAATATACATTCCGTTATTAGAAAAAAAATTAAAGACATAATTATTGAAAGTGTTACACCGATTATAAATAAATGATGATGAAAGGACATTATGTTATTTAATATATTAATAAGATCTGTGCCATAGAGTGGTGGCAGTGTATGACCTTGTGTTCGAGATGTATCTAGTATGCTAAGTTAATGTCTGTAAACTATGAGTAGATAAAAATTGTTTAACATAAGAAGAATAACTGATGTTAAATTAAAATATATAGTGTATTGCCCAGTGTCTATTTAAAGTCGTATTTGCTAAAATGTCGATGTTGCTTTCACATAGTGTGAGCTTATGTTACATGATTTCATCTACACATTGCCGATATACGAAATTATAAAGACTTTTACATTCCAAATAATGAAATGTAAAATAGTTAACGATACGTTATGCGCTTAACACAAAATACTTGTCCGGTGACACAGTTCGTGTATTGTTGTGTCTATATTTATAATTAATCAGATGCTGAAAACAAAAACCATATAATTGCTAAGAGAATTACGAAATTAAATCATATTTAACTCGCTATACCTTTTTATTAATTCATCCTGTTCCTTTTTTATGGTTAAATAAAAAAAATGGCCTTATTTTCTTTTTATTACATTTAGTGTTGGGTTATGTCAATATCTTAGGTAAAAAACTTCGAATTCCAGAAGTAAGACCTCATTTTATTGGTGATTTTTTTTTCTTACAAAATTTCAATTCTTTATATTTCAATGTATTTGATGGGGTCAGCTGTTAATACTTTATGCCAAAGATGTTTGTAAAGATTAGGCAAATGCTTGGTTTTTTATTGCCGGATTAAGTCCATTGCTTTGGAAATCGACGCCTGTTTGTATAAAATCAAAATTGTTGACGCCGACTGTCATTTATTTTATTAAGCGGTACATTATTTTTCCCTATTTTTTAACATTATTGTGGCAGTATATGGCTGAAAATTATGGGTTCAAATCCCAGTTTGGAAATTGTAACACCTAATATATTATGTGTTATAATTATATTATTGTTTTTAGGTTTCTTTCTCTACAGTTTTACAAAGTGAGGCGAAAGTACTATCAATAAAACTCCAAAAAGATACGAAAAATTAAAATTTTAAAATAGAATTTACATTAATATTAACTATTGACCAAAAATATTAATTAAATTCCATTAATATATTGCAAACAAAAAAAATTGTAGGTGTTCATTTTAACATAATATGTCAAAATGTAAAATTTTTTTATAAAGTTAAAGTGGTCGGTCGGTAAAAAAGCGATTCCAATAATCTGGCCGGAAGAAGCCGTTTACGGGTGAAATATAACTTAAAGAACAAATAGGGTTGAGGCACCACAGCCGCATATGCGTGCGTTCTACGATTAGCACCTAGGCGGCCCTATAGAGTAGTGTAGGACCAGAGGTACTACTTAAGAATGTTTACTTGAAGTTATCATGTTCAAGATAATTAAAATATAGTATTTTATTATTTACAGAAAAAGTATAGTATCATTATTTTGAGATATATTTACAAAAACACACACGAAAAAATAAACAATAAAGAAATATGAACCATTCAATTCTTGACAGCTAGAAAAATATACTAAACATTAAAACTGAGGCTAGTCGTGGCGCAGGGGCACAAAGTGTGACTGTAAAACAGATTGGTTGTGGGTGCAATCCCCACTCAAGGAGATGAAATATTTACTTAAATTATATTTCCATTTCTTGGCTCTGGTGTCGAGGCAAAGCGCGGCGTTGAGGTCTGCCACTGAACACGCAATGCCACCAGAATCCGGCAGAAAGTGGGGAACGGAGTGTCTTAACACTAGGTTCCCACTGCCTACCCCGCTGTGTGCGGGATACAGCGTGAAGCTGATTTATTTATTTTTAAAACTGAGTATAAAATATATTTTTTCCAGAAAAGAGATATTTGTGTAATGTTGTTGATTACACAAATATCTCTTTTCTGGAAAAAATGGTCCAAATACTATTTATTATTTGAATAAAAAAAAATATTATGTAAATTAACCTCTATTCGTAGAATAATACAGAAGTATTTTTTTCCACGTCTTACTTTTAGTTAGTAAAGTCATTGTAAGAATATTTAGAGAAATATTTGTATAGTAGATTGGCTAGTCTATTTAAAAAGCGCAGCCATTCGGTGAACCACTTCTGACGTTCCTAAAATTAACAAAAAGTGAATAACGAATATAGTGGCCAGATTGAGGCCTCGGGCAGGGGCTCACGTTTGTGATTGCAAACGGGACAGGGTGTGAGTTGATTCTCACTCGAGAATGTTAAATATTGTGTTGGTAAAGGTGTTGAGGAAAAGCGCGGCGTTGAGCTACGCCATACAATCACAATGCCTCCAGAATTCGATGGAAAGTGGGATACAGAGTGTCTTAGCACTAGGTTTCCTCTGCCTACCATGCTATGTGCGGAATACAGGGAGAAGGTGAGAAAAAAGAATATAGTGACGTGTGTCACTATATTATTTCTAATTTATTATTTTAATTCTAGCGTAATTTGGCACTTGACGATAATCTTAACAATATTTTTACAACATGATTGCTATACATATGTATATTTTTCTTTAACTGCTTTATTTAGTTACTTATTATCACAACAGATTTCTGTCTTACAATAGAGAATTTTATACAGACAATTAGAATTAGAAACGACACGTCTCATCAATATATATAATACATTTTTTTCAACAAATCCTTTGTTTTCTTGAAATGTTTGACGCAATCTGTATTTATCATATGTTTACGCTCGGTTGAATAATGTAACGCGTTTATAAATATCATTATGTTAAGATATATTTCGTTTTTTAATTGAAGTTAAACTTAGTTTTAATAGAACGATTTGTTTTAAATATAGTAGTTATAAATAAATTGGTACGGTTATATAAAGTGTCCATGAACTGCTAATCTTCATAATACACTTTTATATATTTTTTTTTGGCTTCACGGTAGGCAGAGAGACATAGAGAACATAGAGTTAAGACACCCCGTTCCCCACTCACCGCCCAATTTTTTAAAACATTGTGTGTTGAGCGAACTTAACGCCGCGCTTTGTTTTGTTTTTTTTTATAAGTTTTTATTTATAAGTAATAGTTCATTCTCCGTGGTGGGGATCGAACTCACAACCGTCGCGTCACGCGCTTCACGATGGCCACCATATTAGAAAAATTATACATAATACCTATGTTGAATTGAATAATTTTCTTTTTAACTCAAGGCACAAATTTATAGTTTTGATTTTTAAGATTATTAAAAAAAACTATAGTGGCGCATTTGTCAAGACTTAAAACACCATGACTGTGGGTTGAAATCCCGCTTATAATATAGAAGACGATATAAGAGATATCAATATTTCTATGAAATATATCGATATGTCTTATTTTGTAGTTTTGGTTTACCAAGCATACATGCATTGTTTCTGAAGTTCGTTTATGCTTAACTCGCAATACTGGATGCATACTTAGCACAATAAGCGTAGATTAGATTCTTTCAAGCGTAGATTAATACATAGAATCTAAAAATATCTGAACAAAAAAAATGAACTTTACGCAGTTAGTAACTTTGCCTACACAGATGACTGTAGTCTCTAATGAGGTATACTTGAGGATTCCTTCTTTTTTTATCATATTTCCCTACATTTTTTAATTTATAAAATCCAATTATTATTTTTTTTCCGTCACGTTGTATACCGCACATAGCAGGGTAGGCAGAGGGAACCTAGTGTTAAGACACTCTGTACGATATTTTCCGCCGAATTCTAGAGGCATTGCGTGTTGAGTAGCGGAACTCAACACCTAGAGCGAAGAAAATGGAAATATTAAATATTTATATTCCTCGAGTGAGAATCGAACCAACGACCTGGCCTCAATTAAATTAAAAATATTGTTTCCCTGCATTATCATTTACATTGAAATTGAAATAGCATTTCCCTGTTTACATAAAATGAAAAAGATACGTTTAAAAACAGATTAAAGAAAATAAAACATTCTTCGTCAAATCCAATTTAGCCAACGAAAATAATAAAAATAAAATGCTTTTCATATGTATTTAATACACAACTTATTCTTACATATAAAAAGTTGTGTTTTAGTTATTAGTAATACCAAATACGACGCAACACAATCTGCAGCGTACATTTTTTATTTATTACCCCATACATTATATTGTTCGGATTCGTGTTTTAAATGTTACTAGGAATTAACGCTCATGTTACTTTCCTTGTTGAATCAAAATATAATTTTATTTTTTTTATTATGGCTTGTCTTTATACTTTCTGAGAAAATAAAAGATTTGAACATAATAAAGCTTTCACTTCAATATTATTTTACTCTCTACGACGATGTATATATAATACGTATTTTCTTCAAAAAATTGTATAACACTCTTTACGATCAAATTTGTATAATATATGGCATAACAGCATAAGCGTTGCGTAAACGCGACCGGTTGTGGATTCGATTCCCACTTGAGGAATGTGAAGGAAATATTAGGTGTCGTTTCCTCGCTCTGGTAACGACTGATACTAGTTTTTCTATGCCTAATTTGCTATGCTACCGTAACTCTACTGCAAAATCTCTATAATGAGCGGAAACATAAAAATACCAGTGTCCCCTTTAAATATTGATTTACCTTTAAATTCACCAAATCACAAAAACAAACAGAGAATACCTTGAGGGTGTCATTATTTTGAGATATAAAAAAATAAATCAGCTTCACGCTGTACCTATCCCGCACACAGCAGGGTAGGCAGAGGGAACCTAGTGTTAAAACACTCCGTTCCCCACTTTCTGCTGAATTCTGGAGGTATTGCGTGTTGAGTGGCAGAACTCAACGCCGCGCTTTGCATTTGAAATACATCTACACTTAAATATTTATTTATTCATATGAATCTTCTGTTTTTCATTACACTGTGTTCCAGCAAGAGCATTCGTCTGTAGTTCAGATGTACCACGCTAAACAACCATGATTATGTGTATCCACACGTCGTAGGCGCTAACCAGCTAGTACAGCTGTGTTTGTAATAGAGGCTGAGGGTGAAATGTTACTGAATACTTTAATAATTGTATGTATGTTTGTTTGTTACGCATAATTGGTTATATGATAATATACTGATGTTTAAATAAAGGCTAGATAAGCAAATACAACGAGACTGGAAATAATACAAAGAAATCAAGGATTAATCAATAATTTATGATTGTTTCAAAAGGTTTAATATTTATGTAAAATTGATACATTGAGGCCAGTCGTGGCGCAGGGGCACAAAGTGTGACTGTAAAATCGACTGGTTGTGGGTTCCATTCCCACTCTAGGAGATGAAATATTTACTTAACTTTATATTTCCACTTCTTCGCTCTGGTGTCGAGGCTAAACGAGGCGTTGAGGTGCCACTAAACACGCAATGCCTCCTGAATTCGGCAGAAAGTGACGACGGAGTGTCTTAACGCTAAGTTCCCTCTGCCTACCCTGCTGCGGTTTGCGGGATACAGCGTGAAGCTGATACCTTGACTCATTAGATTAATTTGAAATAATATAAACAATTCGGGCAAGTTTTTGTTTAACTATGAATCAGAGGCAATAATTTATAACTAGAGTAGTTAGAAAAAACAAAATATTTATGATACAAATACATACTCGTAAATGAAAACAGAACTCGAAATCATCATATGAAATCATCCATCTTTATAATTAAATAAATAATTAATATTTATTAATTATTTATCATATCCGATTCTAATATCATAATTTTACTTGAAACATAATATTTATAATTACAACTTATAACTAACTCCTAACACATCCCATTTTCCAAGCACGAACTCTTCAGGGGGCATCCGAAATAAATGGGAAAGTCAAACATACAAAACAACGTAATAAAAGCTCTTAGTAAACGTAATGAAAGATTAAAAGAAGTTAAGAACTTACGATATTTGACTACGACATTCAAATACTTTAACTGAATGTTAATCGAAGCTCGTGATCGTAGCTAGTTGAGGTTAGTGCTAACAGCCAGTGCAAACAGATAGCCGGTCTTCCACTACCTGTTATTTTAACTGATACTGTACTAAATTATGAAATATTGATGAAGTGATTTTTTTTTATATTCTAAAGTGGATTTTATGGAACTTAGGTTCTGGAATTTTCCATAAGCTTAATAATTTAGAATATAGGCTGAGTGAAGATTTAATTGCTAAAGTTTTGTTAGAATTTTATTCAATACCCTTGAACCTATTTTAAAAATGTTCTTAGTAACTGAATTTAATGTAAACTTTATATTCATAGTGGGTTGGTCGATGAGAAGAGAGTATCATTTTCTTACTTTCTAATATTTAAGAGGCAAGCGATCTGTTGGTTTATTGTGGCTAAACACAATATTGTATTTGGCTAACCAAAACAAATGAAAATATGTATATAGTAAAATATACATTTTTTTCTGCGAAAAGTATAAGCACAAGTATTATATTTTTTGTGCTCAACTCTGTATGCAGGTAGGCAGAGGGAACCTAGGAACCTAGTTAAGACACTACGTCCCCATTAAGCCACTTCCGTACAGTTGTACAATGACGGAACTCAAAACCGCGCTTTGTCTCCTTATCAAACCGCGAAAATTAAAATATTTTATATTTTATTATCTCGAGTGGGAATCGAACCCACAACTTAGATAACTTAACATGTCTCTACAGCATAATATAATATGTCAAAAATTAAACGTATATGATAATTTTTTTGTAGCCATTAGTTTAAGAAAATGAGGTTTTCAACTCTTTAATATTTCTTGAATTTCCAACGGAATCTTAAAATCTTCCTCCAGCGAGCATTTAAGGAGAAAGTTAAATAATAACGCGCCCCTCGCTGGTCGCATTTACAATCGAAATGAAGAGTTCAGCAAACATCATACGCTAGTAAGCCTCTTGAATGGAAATCGAAATGTATAAATAGAAATGATTTTAGCGAATTATATTTTAACAGATTAATAATATTTATAGTTAAAATTTTCTTTAAAATGCGAAGAATATATAACGTTCCTAAGACTTTTATAAATTTTAAATTTTGTTTAGACATATGATATGTAAATATATATAAAATATTATAATACATAATGATTTTACACTAACTAAAAATATAATTGAGCATTGCTATGCCATTACATCGGTCAATAAAAATATCTACAAAATTGTTAAATTGCATTGAGTTCCACCACCCAACACGCAACGTCTTGAGAATTTAGCGAAAAGTGTAGAAATGGAGTGTTTTAACACTGTCTTTCCTTACGCTGTTATACGAAAAAGAATTATATCTACATTTCTACTCAATCTAGGAAATACTAATTAACGCTTACTTGCGTTAGAAAAGTTCAATTTTGTTAAATTGTAAAGATTTCCGTTTTCCAGTCGTGGCGCAGGGGCACAAAGTGTGACTATAAAACCGACTGGTTGTGGGTTTGATCCCCACTCAAGGAGATGAAATATAGTAAATATTGTAATAAATGTATATTTTTATTTCTTCGCTCTGGTGTCGCGGACAAGCGCAGCGTTGGGTTCCGCCACTCAACACGCAATACCTCCAGAATTTGACAGAAAGTGGGGAACGGAGTGTCTTAACACTAGGTTCCCTCTGCCTACCCTGCAGTGTGCGGGATACTGCGTGAAGCTAAAAAAAATCCGTTTTTATCACAAATCGTAACCATCGCAACGAATTAGATGCGTGAGCGCATACATCAGAACCAGCAGCGTTCAAACTGAAAGGTTCTCTTAAAACAAAGGAGGGCCATTATGACGTGTCGAGGCACAATTTCCAAATTCCACGTCCTCAAACACCCTCAGCCATTCAACCCTTGCACTCGAGCCTGACAAAAAATACTCAACTCTTGGTAAATATTGGAACACTGTATGGTATAAGATATAATATGACGCGAGTTTCTATGGTTATATTACAGTTGTATGGGGTTCTATAGGTTAATTTTAACTTAATTTTCTTTTTATTATTAAGTAAAATAGAAATATGTGATTATTATTACATGCCTTGTTAGTATTAACAATGAACTCCTCATAATGAACAATGTAACGTATATTAAATTAATTTTGTCCGATCGTTAGTTATGTTATTGTTCATTTAAATTCGTCATTATAATTAAACATATCATTATTTACGCTTTTTTTTTAATAATATTTAAAAAAAAATACGTCGCTCTCTCTTGTTTTCTACGTCGAACAACTAAATTGTACTTATTATGTTGGCTCTTCGTCCTTTTAACGCCACTAGTGTATTTGATGTCTTCAGATATTACAAGTCCATTAGCTTCAGTTGCGGATATGATATAACTCTAAGGTTAAGAAGAGTTTAGGTTTTCATCTTTTCTATTTTCTTAATAGTAGAGTCATATCAGGTTGCAGGGAAAAGGTAAATCTAAAATCTTAAAGCAGAAAATCACTATAAAGATTATTTCTTTAAAACTTTTCTTTATAAATAATAAACAAAGTAAATCATTTAAACTGTTATAAATCAATTCGGTTGTGCGGAAACAAAAAAAAAGTTGGTTGCTATAAAAAAAACTCCAAAGCAAATTAGCTTAAGAGAAGTATTTAGATATGTCAATATCAAACATCTTTGTAGCGCCGTGGCTCTTCTATTTTTATTTATCTATCCCCATTACATTTTCAGACAAAAGGCGTCGAGTGTTTAGTGATGGCGATGGCGGGCAAACACACCACGTTCCCACGGCGCAACCCGTTCCGCTTGTGGTGACCGATGTCCCTTCTGTTTAGTTTTAAATGATATAATAATACGTATAGGTTTCCACTAGTGGAATTAGAAAATTGATGATTTTATTCATTTACTTCAATAACTTTCCTTATATAATATTATAAATGTGATAGTTTGTGAGGATGGATGTTTGTTCCAATTTCACGTAAAAAGTAATGAACGGATTAAAATAAAAAGTTACAATAATATAACTAAAATAAATCAGCTCTATGCCCCATTCCTGTACACAGCAGGTTAGGCAGAGGGAACCTAGAGTTAAGACACTCCGTTCTCCGCTTTCTGCCAATTTCTAGAGGCATTGCATGTAGAGTGGCAGAACTATAAATTTAAGTATATATTTCATCTCCTCGAGTGGGGATCGAACCCACAACCAGTCGGTTTTACAATCAAACTGGCCAATAGCAATATACCTAAAATAATATAACTGTATATCAAAATAACACATAGGCTACTCTTTGTGTTAAGATTTTGTATAAATTGGCTATAATATAACAATAAATTTAAGAGGACGAAACCGTGTGCAGTCCGCTAAGACTAGCGGACTGCACACGGTTTCTTTAAATATCCCTGAATTAATTGAAATATAGACATATTTCAATTAATTCAGGGATATTTAATTTTAGGTAAAAGCCTCAGCTAATTAAAACAACACAAAACATTACTAAAGCCAACAAATTTTATAGTAACTACATTTCCTTACAACATGTGTTATCCAGGAATAAAAAAATTTATTGATAGTAAAAAAAACATTTCCTACAGATAAGCCTATATCCCATAAGACTATTCTAATTAGTTAAATGAATTATTTATTTATTTTACATTCCGTAGAGCCTACCGCGGCCGTGTACCTAACAAATGAAGAAGGTGTAAGTATTAATCATTCGAAAGTAAGGAAGACGCCCGTATAGGTTTTGATCGTCGATGAATATTTTAATAGTATCAAGAATTTAATGATATTGTATCGATAATTTGTGTTTGATGGAATGCTTTGACCGTGTTAGTATCGAAGTTTCGTGTTTATTATTGTTCTGGGTTTTGTTTTTATTAGTTCTTATGTTATATATTGTAAAAATAATTTCTACAAAACAATGTTTTTATTTTAAAAAAAGTTTACATTTACACTATATTACATCATTTCTAAAATTTCGTTCCTTTTATGATGCAACAAACACACCAATTTTAAATATTCAAAAAAGATTAAATTAATTGTTACAAGGTCGAATTAAACCCACAAATTTGACTGGTAGCTCTCGGAATATCGTATCAATATCTCCAAACGTAGATAAACGCTAAAAGTAAATCGTTATACCGATAAAAGTACTAACGAGTGTTCGTTGAAAACAAACTTATCTTGATGAGCCAGTTGAAGAGGAGCAACACCATTAATAATTCCATATAAATAATAACATCATTACTTTTAAGCTGGACCACCCAAAATCATCACCTATTGTACGTACATATAATTATCACGCATATAGCAGGGTAGTTAAACAGGTATATAATCTAGTGACGGGACACTCCGTTCTCCTTCCCGCCGAAATTCGAGTAAACGACGAAAATCAAATATATATATATATATATATATATATATATATATATATATATATATATATATATATATATATATATATATATATATATATATATATATATATATATATATATATATATATATATATATATATCGATTGTAAGCTATTTGGGTAAGAAGCAAATGATGATATGAAAATAAGAATTAAAACAAAAGAAAAGAAAGCAACGGTGGTTTTAACGTAATTGTAGGTTTCCAAGTCTGCAATTTACATACGATATGAGCCGCTAATACTGGTAAGCTACAATTTTTCTGAATATTTTGAAGCAAAACCAAGCTGTATTAGCATAGATAACGTGTAATGTTCAGAAATAAGATGTACCAGGGCTATATCCTGTTTTTCTTTTCTACGCCTACATTATGGTAAGCAGGGCTTCGAGTCACTCGTAAACTACAGTAAGGTAACATCAGTGCAATATGAATTTTAAATATCTTGGTTGAATCACTAATTTAATGAAAAAAATGAATATGAAAGTTTTATAAAATATATTTTGCGTACTAATTTTCTTTTATAAATTGCTATTTTAATCGTTATTTCAGCAGTTTTTAAACTTATTTTTTCTTGTGGACATCGATCACTTCATTCTACTATAGATTCATCTATTTTGGCCTTTGAACCTTTTTTTTTATGATACTGTTTTAATCTGGGAAGTGTTGATACACACTGTTGCCATTCCCCACTTTCCACGAATTCTTGAGGTGTTGCGTGTTAAATGTTGAGCATCAACAAATGAAAATATTAAATATTTCATTCCTCTAAATGAGAATCGAACCCATTGCGTTTTCAGTCCCACTCTTGTGTTCCTGTGCCACGACGGCCTCATTTATATTACAAATTATATTTTTTTTAGATTCACGCTGTAACCTTCATATAGCAGGGAAGGCGAAGGAAACCTAGTGTTAGGTTCTCTTCTTCACTTAATTGTTACCAAAGCCAGAAAATAAAAATAATTCATCCCCCCATCTGGAAAACGAATCCAGAACCACCTGACACTGACAAGACGCTATGCCACTGACTCACGACGTCTTTTACGATATAATGTTGCTATAAATGTTATCGTAAACACACTTTATAAGTAACAAGAGTTTAATAATGCTAATAAAATATTCATTGACAGTTTCGGTAGGCGTTCCGCCGTGTAATGAGCGTATTAATGTACCTATCTAAGTTATTTAGTAATGATTTATATGAGGCGGGTCTCTTATAACGTAAGTATCAAAAGAAAATAATATATAATATACAAACGAATGGTAAAAGTATTTAAAAAGGAACGGAACGGTTTTTCAAATAAACTTTTATTAAAAGCTCAATAATGCTACCTATTTAGAGTTCCGTACCTCAAAAGGAAAAACGGAACCGTTTTTTAAATCCACCATTATCTCGAGATCGCGGAGATATCTAGTTGAAATTAATATCACATATTCAAGCACAGCCTCTTCGAGCAAAGTGAAAAAATGAAGCTTCTAGGTCAATGCAATCAAAGGATACATAAAAAAAATATGGAATTCTCAGTGGGTGCATCCGACTCGCACTTGACCAGTTTTTTTTAATTATGTTTTTAGACTACTTTATATGTTTTGTAATTTAACAATTTCATGTATTGTTTCATTTAAAAATAAAAACAAAAGTAATTAATAAAAAAAAATGTTTTAATAAAGAAATTAATTACGAAAAAACACACACCTTTACGTATGTATGACACTGCAGTTGTGATTTTACGAGGAATTGTCGACCATCCTTTAAGCTGCGGTGTTTTTGACGTGTGCCACTTTAAATCGCCAATAAACATCAATCAAAATTACATTAAAATATTGCTTGTCTTACCTGAAATAACGACATCACATAATGCGAATGAAATTTGGGCTAAGTACATAGTAATTACGAGAAAATATATAAAAATATTGGTATTTTATGATAGTTTATGAGTATAATTGAATGAAAAATTACACATTGATGTGAAAAGCTTTCTTATATATTCTTGTGATAGGGAATAATTAATATATTGTTAGTTATCACTTCTTTATAAAAATAAGAGTGTACATTTACAGCTTAAAACTGTATCCCAATTTTAGGAGGGTAGGCAGAGGGAAAGATGAATAGTAATGAGCTCAAACTGTTTGTTTACTACAATTTGTTTACTAGTAGGCAGTCCAAGGTTCCATCAGCCATCTTCCAATGCCATCATCACAGCTGTTCGATGGTACCATAATATTGTATTGGCATCTAATCTACATATTATTGCCAAGTAAAGTGATGATACATCTATCAAAAGTGCGTGTAATTCAGATTCTTAGATTTTATTACATAGTTACACCGCGATCTAATAATCCTAAAACCTATTAAAAAGTAGATTGTTCTAACAAAGTTATGCATACATAATTTTGAATATAGCACGATGAATAGAACGCGATGATAAAAAAATCGTGATCTACAATTTCTTTTCAGAAAATATCAAAAAAGCCAACGGCACGCGGTGTTCCCAGGCGGTCACCCATCCAAGTACTGACCGCTGCTTAACTTCGGTGATCGGACGAGAACCGGTGTATTCAACGTGGTATGGACGTTGGCGACAGATATAACGAATTGCTTAGTTAATATATGATTGTTAAGGCACTCCGTTTTCCACTTGCCGTCGAATTGTTCGAGGCATTGCGTGTTGAATGGCAGAACTCAATGCCTTTTGCCTTGGTGCCAGTGCGAAGAAATGAAAATATTAATAAATAATAATTTATTTCCTCGAGTGGGGACTGAACTCACAACCGACGCGTTATAGTCACACCCTTGTGCCCCTGCGCCACCACAGCTTCACCATTGTAAAGGAGGAACCATTATAATCATATTCATTTTATTTATTTACTTTTTAGTATCACGCAGTATCCTAGACGCAACCAGATAGGCAGACAGAATCTAGTATTAAGACACTCCGTTCCCCATTTCTTGCCAATTTCTGGAGGCATTGTGTATGGAATGAGTGTGGAACTTAACGCCATGCTTTACCTCGACACCAGAGCGAAGAAATGAAATTGATGAAGCTGATTTGATTTTATTTTGATTTCGCTTGACTCTACTGCCTAAATTCCTCACTCTATATAAATAAACTTGAAACGAACAAGCTATTTATTATACTTACCTACTGAAATATTTTTCCCACAACACAAAAACAAAAACGACACAAAAAAAATTGATAACAGAAACAACATTGTAAACAGCTACGTAGTAAAATCCATCATTTAAATTTATCGTACACAAAATATTTCTTCATATAAATAACATTATGAATAATTCATTCATATTTGATGCCTTATCGATGTTCTATCTAGATTTATCAATTCGCTAAAAATACATGATTCTGATATATGATAAGATATTTTATTGTTTCTTCGTGCTAGTGGAATGTTGTATATAGTTTGCTTAAGTTATTATTTAAATTAATACTTTTGACGGCTAATTCTTCACGCTGTATCCCGCACACAGCAGGGTAGGCAGAGGGAACCTTGTGTTAAGACAATCCGTCCCCCACTTTTCACCAAATTTTTGGGACATTGCATGCTGGGTGGCGGAGATAGATTAGGATAAAAAAATCAGCTTGACGCTGTATCCCGCATACAGGAGTGTAGCAGAAAGAACTTAGTGTTAAGACATTCTGTTCCCTTGTTTCCACCGAATTGGGGCATTTTTGAGGCATTTCGTGTTGAGTGGCTAAACTCAACTCCGCGCTTTGCTTTGTTACAAGAGCCAAGACATGAAAATATTAATTAATAATAATTAATTTCCCCGAGTGGGAATCGAACTCACAACTGTCGTCACACGCTTGTGCCACTGCGCTACGACCCCAAAGACGACTAGATTTATATTACATTCTTCAGTACATTTTGTTAATAATTCATATGTACAAAAAAAAATCATTGTTACAAGTTAAAAAAAAAATCAGTAACATAAATACTCGAATATTATTTACCGTTAAATCTATAGCTCATTTGTATTATAACTAATGATTTAATTATTATAATAAGGCTACATTAGACTTGTCGTTAACAAATGATAACACGCAAACACAGCGTTTACTTGCTTGCGACCAGTTCTTAAATGCCATTAATAACCGAATATTTTTCATCATCACTTACAACCTTTTCACATTCACTAGGTCCTTTCAATAGTTTGATCATCCGAATATTTATTACGTCTAAATAAGTTTGACAAGATCCCTCAAATTAGTAGATGTGACCGCGTGGGTGCGTCGGCGCCACTGCAACATAGAGGCTATATTGTATGCTAATTTCACACGATTTCGAATAATAATTAATATAGAAAATAATTTAAAAGCGGCTCCCATACAGACGAGTTTATACATAATGTTTATGCCTAATGTTAATATCTTTTATTTTATTCCGGTTGGCATACGTCATGTTAGTAAGTGGTCCACGGAGGTACCGTTGCAGTAATACAATCTTACCATAACACCGATTGTTGTGTGGCTTTCATCAAACAATGCACTAAATAATGCAAATAGTAGCCTCTTGTTGCGTACTGGCATAAGCGTGTGACTCTAAATGCGATAGGTTATGTGTTCAATTCCCACTCTAGGAAATTGAATATGAAATATTTTCATTTCTTTGCTGTGGTGTTCTCATAGCGCGGCGCAGCGTTCCGCCACTCAACACGCAATGCCTCCAGAATTCGGGGGATATAGATCGTGGAGTGTGCTAGCACTAGGCTCCATCTGCTTACCCTGCCAAATGCGAGATACAGCGTTAAGTTAAAATAAAAATAATAAATGTAAAAATGATTGCATTGGAACTTATTGTCGTTTAAATCTTAATGATGAAATACCTGATTAAAAGCTACAGTAAAAAAGTATATTAATTTTTTTCCATTAATTAAAATAATTTAAAACTTATTTACGAAGTGTAAGTTATTGAAAATAAAAAATATTATTATAAATATTTTATATAGTAACATTCGATTTTATTCACACCATTTCATATGGGCTTTAAACACCTTATTTTCCCTTATAAATCGCTGGAGATGATCAGTTCCTGTTATTAGCCCTAATCTATCCATGATCTGTTGCACCTCTGCGTTTATTGAATCTTAACTTATAACTATACTACTAACTAGCGACCAAAACGCGGCTTCGCCTACTTTAAATTGTTGTTATATTATAGGCAAATTATACAAAATTTTAATATAAATTGTAGGCTTATTTTTATACGTTTTTATACGTTTTCTAAATAAGTAAATTGTAGGCTATGTGTTAACTTAACTTCAATTAGCTTAGCTTCATACTGTATCCCTAGCAGGGTAGTCAGAGAGAACGGCGCTCCGCCAAAAGCTTCGGTCTCTACATACCTCTTTCGTTAACTATCATCAATCTCTTTATACATGCCCTCCGGCGGGTCTTTATTCTTTTTACCTGATCTTCCTCCAGTAGTTCGCTCTCGAACTACTGGAGGAAGATCAGGTAAAAAGAATAAAGTCTGAAAAAATTTTTGTAGTCACGCTAAGGGAAAAGATCTGATCCATTCACCCTCTTTTAGGTCTAAACCCTCCTTAGGCCTAACATAGCCAGCCTTTCTTTAGCTTCAGCCTTATTTTACCATAAATTTTACTTTACCCAAGGTTATCAAACTCATTATAATAAGAATATATATTTACAGTAAGCATTTTTCGATCAGATCTAGGAACAACAGGTAAAAATTATTCCGCAGTCCACTAGTCTGAACTAGCAAGATTTAAAAACAAACAAACAAACAGACAAAACAACAAAAATCTACTATAAAGAAATAATGAAATAAATAACGAAATAAAGCGAAAGTAATGATATATCTCGCGAAGTCCTAAATTGATATCGGTTACAATAAACGATCGGGATGCTGTAATTACAGATCGCCTATTTAGCTCTTGATTCATTGTACGGTGTAATGAATGAGTTGAATGAACGTGTGTGATTTAAAAATACCCTCGATTTATGGACTGCTATAAATGGTTTTTAAATCTTCGTTTAACCCTAAATTAATATAAACAGTATAAAAAATGTGGTAATTTTTTCGAAAAATTATAAGAATGTAAATATTATAAGAATGTAAAAGCGATAATATTAAGATAACTAAATGTTAATGAAATTAAATAAGTACCTATGAAATTGAAAGAAAAATAAAAGTGTAAATTGAATAATTTTAATAAAAACGTAAAATTAGCGGTGTTTAATTTTTAGAATAAGATATGAAAGGATTACTGACAAGCAAAAATACAGAACACAGTTGCCGAAACCCGGGATTGAACCAGGGACCTTTAGATCTTCAGTCTAACGCTCTCCCAACTGAGCTATTTCGGCTTCTGTTATCATTGTGAAATCAATTATTTTGTACAAGTTGGGGCTGTGGCGTTGTGACGTCCTGTCGCCACGTCACAATGTCTCAAAAATCGGGTGAAAAGAATGTTTAATGCTACGAAAAATAGGAAAATAGTGAAGATGTTCCGATAAATGCTGTGTACGAGAAGTGAATTCTATGGAGATACTGTCTACATATTATATACGGAATTAGTTTAGCTAAGTGTCCCATAAAAATCCTGAGATTAGCCCAGGGAAACAAAGAGACAGATAGACAAAAATTGAAAAATTGTTTTTCTTTCAGTATCGTGTACAATACGTGCATTTTATTTATATGTAAAATAATTGTAAACAAATTCACGCAATGGAAAAACTTGCATGGACTGCAAGATCCGATGAAATTACATATGTGTTTGGGAAGTATGCTCAGTAGAGACGGAAGATATGAGAAGAATGCAGAAAGTTAATAAAAAGAAAAAGAATAAGAAGGTTAGAAGGAAGGAAGAAGAAAGAAAAAATGCTATTACGACACTGCGTATGCTGTCTATTATCGTAGACAAAATGAGATACGAGTATGTCTCTATAATTGGGTGGACCACTTTCTATCCAGCCGTGTTCTCGTCGTCTCTGTTTCCCAGAACAGCGGAAAGAAGCGTTAAACAGCAAGAAAAGAAGAAAAATTTACAGGATATATCTCGATACACCTAATAAATTTTTGCCCAAAACACAATGACTAGTAAAACCACGATGTGGGACGAGACCGCAGGTAGCTTCATTAATTGTCTATTAACGTATCGTCACAAAAAGGCATAAAAGCTAAAGACAATGAAATTCTTTAAACTTGATAACTCAATTTGGTGGCAATCGCTTAACAAGAGTTATAGTAGAGTCGTTTATTTTGCTATAAATACTTCGAGTATCATTTTACATATATTTTCGTTAATTTTTTATATTATTCTGATTTATATTCTCATTTTACAGTATCTGTAAAACGCAAACTTTCTTTCGGCCACTATATATATCTATTTAATAACAATATTATTGCAGTATATTTGTTTATATTTTTTGCGTTTCCACGCAGTTCTCTGTTCCAAAAACAGTTCATCATTGGCGGCGTCGTTTGTGAGGAAGACGAAGCTGAATAATAATAGTGGTGCATTAAGGTTATGGATCACTTTACCTACACGGGTGATTCCAGATAAGCGGTTTATGTGCCAAAATTAATTTATTTAACCGCTAAAGTATAAATTATACGAATTTATATTAAAATGTGATAGTGACATTTTAATTTTTCTTTTAAAATATTGTTTAAGTATTGAAGCCACTTTATATAGCTTAAGGACATTTAAATTGCGTTGTTTTAAGAAATTTTATGAAATATTATGGTTGTACTCTTGTTGTGGGTTCAAATTTTTGCGTGGGGAAAATTATATTTTAAAGATTGAATAAATAATGAAATAATCGTTTTCCTAGTCTAATTAAGCAAAATTATTTATCATTCGAGTTGGATACCTTACTGTAAAGGGGTCGGAATTTAAAAGTGGATAACGTAATAAATTAGTGATATGTATTGAATGTGTTCCTATGACGACATTAAGTGGCGTAACTCAACACCGAGTCTTATTAAAAAATAATTTATAAATATTGTACATAGTTAATTAAAAATTTGTTTCATATTATTTTACGTTCGACCTAAATTAATATAACAAAAGGAAATAAGAACAATTTGACCTGTTCATAATAAAACATCAATGAAATGTAAAATGTTCTAAGGTACTATGCGCTTGTCGCCTTGAAATATGAGCATGTTCTTCACACAAAAGACCTTACATCCAAGATCACATTACTTTTTAAACTATACTAGACACAGTAGATTATGTAATACAATATATTTGTATAATAAATATTTTACATAATTTACTTAGAATCACGTTTAAATGGAGGTGAAGTGTAGTTTTGTTTTTAGTTTCGCTCTTTGTCCCGCGTATAATAGCATCATGGGAAGAGGAAAATTAGGGCTAAGACACTCTGCTTTCCGCTTCCGTTTGTTTTAAAGACAGTGTGAGTTTGGCGCCTAATATCTCTATCTTCTAGATCGGGAAAATGATAATAGTTTATTGGAATGAACCCATAACCTTCGACCTTGCGCTTAATATACTTAGACGCTCTTTCAGTGCGCACGCGTTTTGTTTTGTTGTATTATTAACACTATATTTGTTTTATTAACTTCCCGCTGTAACTGGCACGTGACAGTGCTTGTGTAACAATTCTTGAGGTATTGCGTGTTTAGTGGCGGAACTCAACGCCGCGCTGTCCTTCTTTACTAGAAGTAGAATGTGAAAATATTAATTATTTCACTCCCACATTTCTTTATTGGAAGTAAGTGGAACTGTTGCGTTCTGCCAGCGCTGCTAAACGCCGCCTTTTGTCTAAAACTAGGCCAGACAAAGAAAATATAAATGTTTATAAACTATTCACATAAAAGATCAGTAGGCAGCGTTTTTATAATAGCCACGTGTTGAATATCTCGGGACGGCATCCGTAACTAATCAATGCTCTTAATGACTAGATATAAATCTCCGCTTAATAACATTTTAGGGCGGCGCCCTTAAAGGGTATAATTGGACCGTTTTAAGGGTGCAACGTCATAATAAGATGTTAAGGGAGAGCTTTCAAGAAAATTATGTTTTGGCAGATAGTTTCTTTATGAAATATATATAAAGTTATTCTATGTTAAATTAAACATAAAAACGTGTATTTTGTGTTCTTTCCATCATTAACCACGACGCTATGTTTGTAATAGAAAAATTACAATATTTTTGAAACTCTTCTTCTAACTTCTCTTACTCTTTTGCTGCTATTTTTTTCCTAATTATATTTTTTTTCCCAATAGGTACTTACTAAATGTACCTATTAATTAACTTCGAATGGTCATATTATTGGAAAAACAATAATAACAATTTGCCTGATTTTGATTGAATAATTATTTTGCTTATTGTGTCCAATGAAGGAGGTGGTGGTTTACAACCAACTTAGCGATATGATACTCAATAGTGATGGCGGAGGCTTATGAATTGATTTCATATATGACGTACTGTGATATAAAGAAATATCAGATTTTTTTTTATTTTCTTCTGCTTCTGTCGTACCGCACCTCAAAAGATATGTTGTTTTACCAGATCGCCGAATTGGACTGGAATAAAAAAAATCTTGGGTTAAAAAATCTGTACCTACTCAACACTATTAACTAAATATAATGTGGTAGTAGGTACTACCTAATTGGGTGACTTAAAGTGGATAATAAGAAGTTGATTTTATTCAATTCTGTACCTCACAATTATGAAAATTACTATTGCTTAGTAAGAATTGTAAATGTATGAATGTAAATGTATTGTAATTATTTATGATAACAATTCGTTAAGAAATTTATTTTAAAACTTCATAATTCTATGATCTCTCCATTCATTTGTTAGTTTGTTTTTCCAAACTAAAGATAATTTCAATTACAATAAGTACTTCCCTTTAAGAAACTGTGTCCAAGAAGGATTTAGTTTTTGATTTATTTATACACAACCCCTTGTCCAATAAGGGTTGCGTGATGAATACGCCGAATTCTGAAGGAGCATTTAACAAAAGGTAGCAATTTTATAATCATAATGATGTTTGAAGATTAACGAAACAGTTATGAATACCTATTATATGAGCTTGAATATTTTATTTGAAATTTATTTAATCGCTATACTATTTTTTTCTTCAAAATTATCGTAACTAGTTATTAAAATTTTTGTCCTGTTTATAGAAAGCAAGCAGGATAGAGAGAGAGAGAGAGAGAGAAAACTTAGTGTCAAGACACTTCATTCTCTGTTTTTCGTCAAAAATAGAGAATATTAAAATGATGAGCACCAAATACCAATAAATGAAAATGATTAATTCAACCAAATGAGAATCGAAGTCATAACCTTTAATGTCGGTTTAACGTTGACCATCTCGCTGTACCTAGACAACATCAAAATAAAATAATATCTCATGATAATTAAGAAAATGGCATTCTATTCTTATCTTTTTGATCATTAAGTGTATAGCGTGATTTGAAGCGGGGCCCAGCATAGGACTTTGCCAACATAATAAAAATTGTAAAAAGAATCTAACGTGTTCATTAAATATAAAGTAAAAAAAAACTATAAAGAGTTTTTACAAAAAGACAAAGTCTTTTTTTATATTAGAAATTTTTATTCCTCCACTAGTGAACAAATTTTGATGAAATATTTAATTACTTATTTCGAAGATCTAAATCACAAGGCTAGTTAAATTTTGGTAGAGAAAAAATATAAAAAATATTAAATTGTGAAAAAAAAATATCCAGCGTTGAGCAATTTCTGATCACATTATAAAATTAAAGATGTTGAATATAAGATATGACACCTCAGGACTTTGAAGAAAACTAGAAAAACTGGCCACCTTCTATAAATATAAACCAAATTAAGTATTAAAAATAATAATTTTAGAAAGTGATATGACATAGAAATAATGCGCTATTAAAAAAATATATTGATATATTAATATTATTTCATCATAATATATTACATAATTACTTTAAGAGTTATTAAATTACTAATATGATAAATATTCCCCCGAGCGGGGTTTGAACCTACAACTGCCACATGAAACTTTGACATTTTTTCTTACTTAAAATACATTTCAATAAATAAGATGCATATAAGTAGATATATTCAATAAAAATTATATTTTGCAAAAAGCGTAACAAAGGTAGCCATTGCAAATATAAGTTCACAAAGCCACTAGCCCTCTGGATCTGAACGGTGGCCTCAACCGGCTTAACCCTGTCAGGTCGACGCGTGACGGAATTCGAAACAATACTCCGTCGAGTTGGTCGTTTTCTTATAGTAACTGTCAAGCTTTACTGACTGACCCCTTACTTACTTGCATTGGTACCTTGGAATGCTTATTTTATTTATAATTCTTAAAATTAAAATCAGATTCACGCTGTACCCCGCATGCAACAGGGTAGGCAGAGGGAACCTAGTGTTAAGACACTCCGTTCCTCATTTTTGCTGAACTCTGGAGGATTTGCGTGTTGAGTGGCGGAACTCAACGTCGCGTTTTACTTCGACAACAGAGCGAAAAAAAATGGGGTTATAAATTTAAGGAATATTTCATTTACTCAAGTTTGGATTGAACACACGAACACATGAATACACTGCCCCTGCGCCATGACTGGCCTCAACAAAATTTTATTTATTTTATACACAAAAATACCATGTTTTGGCCATTTTTTTTAATTTTATTATTAACCACTTTGCACAGGTTGCTGTGCGGGTCTGTTCTCAACTATTTAATATAATATTATTTTTATTTGAAAATATCTGACGTATAGACGAGTTAGATGTAGGCTTGATACTCATTCGGGGTTATGAACCATATTTGTTTCCTCGCTAGACGAAGCTATATGCAGAAAATAGTGTGAAGCTCAAGCTTATCTTTCCTTCCAATGATTGATCACTGAAAACTGAGAAAAAAATATTGTTGGTTTTCGGTTTTGTTAACCAGTGATTGTGAACCAATACGACTGGAAAACGCAGATAAAACACGTCGAATAAACTATTTAAATATAAAATCTTTAAGATATGTAACAAATATAATTTTCTTAAAAATATACTGCTAATATATCACACCGGTGTGTGTAGAGATCGTGCAGACAAAAATATCAAATATTGCAAAAAAAAACATACGCTGCATCACATTACCTAATTGTTTTAAAACTAGGGTTAAACGAGTAGCACTTTCAACCCTAGTTTCCATTAACTAAGGGGATATAGATAAATTTAAAAATTACTTAACAAATGTACTGACGACCTAGCGTCATACATCTCATATAGATCAGAACACGCCTTTAAATTTTTTTTTAAACTTAAATTCTATTAGGAAATTGATCGTTTTTTTAATGTAACATGTCGTGGCGCAGGGGCGCAAGTGTGTGATTATAAACGCGACAAGTTCTGGATACGATTCCCACTCGAGCAAATGTAATAATTAATATTTTCATTTCTTCGTTCTGGCAAAGCATAACGTTGAGCCACTCCTCAACACGCAATTCCTCCAGAAATCAACGAAAAGGGGCCCCTCTGCCTACCCTGTTATGTGCGGGATACAGCGTGAAGCCAAAAAATCTGAAACTTCCGAACATCTAACATTGTCTCCGGCATCTACTCTAGACTGATACCTACTAATCTTTCTCATAGTATTCGAGAGAACTTGAATTCAAAGTAATTATATACAGTCTTTTATGCTTAAATTACACATTTATTTAAAATATATATTTCTATTTGTTATCTTATCATCGAAGTACACACATGCACACACTCATTCAAATATATATATATATTTATTTACGCACATTAATACCGTTGAGTTTGTTATGAATTGCCAAAAGATATGTATTGTTATTTATTACCAGTTTTAACAGCTTATGAGATAAATGTAAAATAAACAAAAATAAGAGATAAAAATATTGTTAAAATTGTGTCGTTTCACTTAATTTAATAAAGACTAGAAACTCGCTTTTTTATATTGATAGATATAATTTTTTAATTTACGATCGACGTCGATAAAACAAACATTAAATATTAAGGACAGTATACCAAAATGCAATAGTGAAAACTGCATTTAAATTGATTAAGCCGTTTCTTAAATTATTTATGCTAGTCTAGGACAAGCTAATCAAACACAGTCAAAAATTATAAAAATTAATGTTTTGGATTCTATTACATTCTATTACTTCCATGTTCCTACAGACACCCCGATCAAAAACGATTTTATTATAACTATATAAAATTAAATCAGCTTCACGCTGTATCCTGCACATAGGGTAGGCAGATGAAATCTAGTGTTAAGACACTCCGTTCCCCACTCTCCGCCAAATTCTGGAAGCATTGCGTGCTGAGTGGCGGAACTCAACGCCGCGTGTTGCCTCTAGACCAGAGCGAAGAAATGGAAATATAAATTTAAATAAATATTTAATTTCCTCGAGTGGGGATCGAACCCACAACCAGTCGCGTTTATAGTCACACTTTGTGGCACACTTTTGGCCCCAATTAAATCTATATAAGAATAGATAAATGCGTATATAAGTATGAATATGATATCTTTAAACGTTTTTTTATTTATTAGGACATAAAATGTTTAGATGCCACTGTATCGCAATTGGACTGTAAATGTAATGGATAATAATTAGAAATGATTATCCATCCCTGCTCTAAATGATAAGATGCAGCATTGAGTTTCGCCTTGCAACTCAACACAACGATCTCCAGTTCAGGTGGAAACCGGAGAATTTGTCGTCTTTTATTAGGTTTTGCCATCTCTGTTATATTCGAAATACAGCATGATGCCAGAAGAAATTAGTATAAGGTGTAAAATATAATTAAAACCTCAAATTATATATATTTTTTTCAATAAAATATTTATTACTTTCAGTTCTTCGTTCTGGTGTGGTGCTGAGGCAAAGGTCAAATGATTTCTGCCACTCAACACGCGATGCCTTCAGAATTAGGCGGAAAGTGAGAAACGGAGTATCCTAACACTATGCTCCCTCCGCCTAACCTGCGGGATACAGCGTGAAGCTGAACGAAAATAATATATATATTTTTTTATATTTTACAGCTACGAACGTGAGTGCTTCATCATAAATGTTATAAGAATGTATATGTAAAAAAAAGGAAAAGCCCTTATGTTATTACTTATTACTTTATTATTTTTAGTATTTTTATAGCGTTTTTATAACGTTGAAAACAACCTAATTTAATTTTGTGCGACATCTAGCGGGCAGTGATCAAACTACGTGGATATATTAATGTCAAGACAACTAGAAACTTAAAGGTACCTTATGGTTTCGATTTGAATCCATAGATGGTGCTGTACTGTATTATTTTAACTTATCGATACTAGATGGCGCTAAGCGCTAGTTTAAGACGACGGTTTAATTAAACATGCAAAATAATAACTATTTGGTTAATAAAATATCTTCAGTACATGAAATAAAAAAAAATGCAATAAGAAAAACAATATATATAATAAATTAAATTAGTTCCCATGGATAAGCAAAATGCAAACTGTGTAGTGTGTTCTAAGCCTAATAAAATAACCTTTTAACTTTTTAAAATATTTCATAATAAACAAAAATATGAATATATTGTAGAAAATATTAGTATAAAAAACAAAAACGTATGCCCCGGGTGAGGATCGAACTCACGACCTTAAGATTATGAGACTTACGCGCTGCCTACTGCGCTACCGAGGCTTGCGTAACATTGACAAAAATATAATATGTAATAGAATAATATTATGTAATATTAAAATTTGTAATTGTTTTTTTTACTTTTACAAACCTTACATAGAACTATAAACATATCTATAGGTATTATATGTAATCACTTTATGTACTATAATGTAGGTAGGTACATATTACTTACATAAAATTATTTTGATTTTGTTTTATTTTTGTGCACAGAAATAACATTACTTTTGTTTAAACAGCTTATTATATGTAATTAACACTAAGTTCCCTCTGCCTACCCTGCTGTGTGCGGGATACTGCGTGAAGCTGTTTATATGTAATTGACAGCTGAGAGAGAGCTCAAGATCAAAATAGTTGAAAACTTCACTTTTCAATTATTTTGAACTTTTTTTAATCTTACGTTGTCTAGATTTATTTTCGGACCGAAATCCATGCGCATTCACTCGTTACTATCTACTACCTATTTCTACCAATTTCAGTAATTTTACTGTTTAGCTAATTTAACTATTTTTAATTTATTTCTTATGCTTTACGCTTTATCCCTAACAGGTTATACTCTAGAGATAACGGAGTGCCAAACATAACGGCCTCTCCATACCTCTTTCGCCTAGTCCACTGTCATCCTCCTTCGGCCCGTCAAGGTTCCTTTATTAACATAAAGGAACGGAACTTCCACGGCCTCCAGTATCATGAATACATTTAATTACACAAACATTTCAATATATTACATCAGTTTCAAATTATTTTTATATTAATACAACCTACTAACAAGTTAAATCCTTTCACGCGTTAGCGGCGCCCTCAAACTTTACTAATCGATGTCTAAAATGTCATTATAAACGAATAGAATCTCTCAGGAGTTGTAAATTTTACGTCGTTTTTAGGCTTGTTTTAACCCTTCGCTGGTGAATATTTAAAAAGTCGTTGGGAACATTTTAATTGGGCAATCCTGTAAGGATTAAATTATCAAGACACCTAGTTACGGCACCTTTTCAAAGTTAATGAATTAATCGTGGTTCTTTCTACGTTACGTAAACGAGTCCTGTCGTAATAAGACGTTTACGGAATATTTTTTATACAGAATTTTCTTATGTTTGCTTTGTAATAATATCACAATGTGTATTCCGCATATAACAGATTAGGCCGAGAGATTCTAGTTTCAATACATTCTGTTCTACGTATTCCGTTTGAATTCCAAGCATTGTATAATTCTGTCTAACAGGAAAATGAAGTCCGCAAGTTCTCAATTGAATATAATACAAAAATATGAAACTACTCATCAAACGCTACAATGTTTAGTATACATATAGTTAAGTTTAACCAAAGCTAAATTAATTTTTGATTTTAATAGCTAAAGGCAAGAAGAATTCCTTCTTCCGTTTCCATCTTTAGCTATTTCAAACATTACCGGATAGCACGAGGACGTAATGATAAAAACACCGTATTGGATATAACTTTATATTTTTATAAGATTTTTTAGCTTCACGCTGTATCCCGCACATAGCAGGTTTGACAGATCCATTTCTAATAATAAACTCCTGTTTTCGATTTTCCGCGAAACACCGCGCTTTACCTCGTTACCAGAGCTTGATAATGAAAATATTAAATACTAGAGGGCGCGCGCGGCTTCGCCCGCTTATTAGGAGTGAATTCTAAAAAAACCACGAAACACGTGTTCCATAAAATATTTTTAACAGTCTGAATTTAAATTTTTATAAAAATCGATGGCAATTTAAAGATTTTTCCATATAAACTTTCAACTCTTTATTTGAACCCTTAGGGGGTGAATTCTTAAAAACCATGAAACACGTGTTCAACGAAATATTTTTAAGAGTCTGAATTTCAAATTTTATAAAAATCGGTACAGATTAAATTTTTTTTCCATACAAACTTTCAACCCCTATTTCATCCCTTTAGGGTTAAAATTTTTCAAATTCCCTTAGTGGGTGTCCAGAATATGAAAATAAACATCTGCTCAAATTTCAGGTTTCTACGCACAGCGGTTACGGCTCTGCGTGCGTCTTACCTCAGTCAGTCAGCACAAGTCCTTTTATATATAAGGTAGGTGACCTATGTAAGGCCCAGTGCCTAATAAAGCCCATATTTTAAATATCCAAAACTACAAAGTGAAGCGGATTGAGCTCTCGTCATCGAGTGCCTAATCTTGAATGGCCACCGTATCCATAGCAACCGCCGTGCTGTGGCGAACCTGTTGGAACTTGTAGTCGATAGAAGGCAGCGCGAGCGCTCGCACGTACGTCCTTATTAAATTTCGACGTACAAAAACGTAAGTGTT
>JAATLQ010025287.1:0-11122 GCA_013421005.1 Heliconius erato x Heliconius himera
TATTGAACACTACATTCCATTCTAGTGGTGCCTACATAAAAATATTTCTATAAATTTTGGGAACATTACAAGTAAGTAAGCCTCGCTCAATTGAGCAAGGAATCTATTAGGGAAATAGGAATAGGAAAATATAAAGAATCATAAAATGGCACTGGACGAAAACGGACATCTGCGGCGCCCCTCTTTATCCGGCGCCCTGGGCGGTCGCCCCACCTCGCCCTACCCTAACGCCGCTACTGGCTAGGGGCAGCGTTGCCAGATTCTACCTCGTGGAAAAGTGGGATTTTTAAAGCAATTTAAATAAAAAAACGGGATTCTTTCGCCAAAAAGGTGACAAGAAAAACATCACTATTCTTATACCAATACTCTTTCGTCTACTCTGTACCTCAGTCAGTAAAGTCTTCAGAGTGTTTGAAATTGTTACTAACTTAATTTAAAAAAACTAAAGAAATTAAAAACGATTCCTCGCAGTATGTGAATTAAAATTAAATTAGCTTCACGCTGTATCCTGCACACAGCAGGGTAGGCAGAGGGAACCTAGAGTTAAGACACTCCGTTCCCCACTTTCTGTCGAATTCTGGAGGCATTGCGTGTTGAGTGGCAGAACTCAACGCCACGCTTAACCTCGACACCAGAGCGAAGAAATGGAAATATAAATTTAAGTAAATATTTTATCTCCTCGAGTGGGGATCGAACCCACAACCAGTCGGTTTTACAGTCACACCTCGTGCCGCTGCGCCACAACCGGCCTCAGTATGTGAATAATCCACGAAACCTCCCGCTCGGGGTATCTAAGTTTGGAGTATAAAATCGGGACTTCCCGTCAAAATCTCGTCTGGCAACGCTGGTATCAATATCAAAAGAACTTACTTTCGTTCTCTACTGCATTTATCATGGGGATTCTGGAGAACTGTTTGACCTGTTACCTTCCCAACTTTCTAACCGCACAGTATTGATTTGATATACAGTATTGTAGGCATTCTACTACTGTGCCGTTTAGTAGAGACGTCCTTCCACAAAATCTGCGGCAGTGTTTCCAGGTCGATATGACATGGGTACCTTCAAAAAGCGCGTCTATCTCCATCCAAAACGCACATGTAGCTCTGGTGTTGCACGGGGTCGTGGGTGAACGCTCGTTTGCCTAGTCTTTTCCATACAAAAAATGCAATGATAAAAGTGTTTTTATTATATATATACACTAAAAGTAAATAATATACGAGGCCAGTCGTGGCGCAGCGGCACAAAGTGTGACTGTAAAACCGACTGGTTGTGGGTTCGATCTCCACTCGAGGAGATGAAATGTTTACTTAAATATATTTCCATATCTTCGCTTTGGTGTCGAGGCAAAGCGCAGTATTGAGTTCTGCCACTCAGCAATCAATGCCTCCAGAATTCGGCAGAAAGTGAGGAACGGAGTGTCTTACACTAGGTTCCCTCTGCCTACCCTGCTGTGTGCGGGATACAGCGTGAAGCTGATTTAAAAGTAAATAAATTTCCATTTTTTCAGATATACAAGCTTAAATTATATTACAATCAAATAACAAAACGTATTATTATTTAATATACCTATTTAAATAGTCACCATAAGCCATTGTTTTACAATATTACATTATGCAAATTGTAAATCAGGAATAACCTGTTTAATATAATATAGTATTCTATTGAAATTGAATCGCTAATTGCTATGTGAATTGATCAATGGATGTGTTAATATATAATAATCTATGAACCTATATGTAAGGTGTAGGTAAGGTACTAAATTATACAAAGAATATTAGATCGAGGCCAGTCGTGGCGCAGCGGCACGAAGTGTGACTGTAAAACCGATTGGTTGTGGGTTCGATCCCCACTCGAGGAGATGAAATATTTTCTTAAATTTATATTTCCATTTCTTCGCTCTGGTGTCGAGGTTCAGCGCGGCGTTGAGTTCTGCCACTCAACACGCAATGCCGCGTAGCGCAGATCGCAGCGTGGAGCTGATTTAATTTTTTTTATATTAGTTTTTGTTTAGTAATACAAAAAGGAAATATATATAGCTAATATATTTTTTATTATTTGAGGCCAGTCATGGCGCAGGGGCAAAAGCATGACCGGAAACGCAAACGCGACCGGTTGTGAGTTTGATTTCGACTCGAGGAAATTAAATAATTAATATTTTCATTTCCTTGCTCTGGGCACGAGGCGCGGCGTTGAGTTACACCGCAATGCCTTCAGAATTTAACGGAAAGTGGAGAATGGAAGCAAAACATACAATTCCTTGCAAAATATCAGCTGATTGTAGATATCTGCGAAAGAGCGGGTATTTTTTTATTTCATATTCCAATCCTTGCTGTGTGGTTACCGCTGCCATTCCATTTTTCAGTCTGCCAGTCAATATGCACTATTTTGTGTACCGTTGTTTTTGTTTCGGTTCGGTTATTTTTTCGATGGCACAGCGATACTATTAATGCATTTGGCTGATTTTTTCTCTTGCTTCTGTGGAGTTTTGATCTCAGATTTATTAAAAGTATGGAGATTTTGATCATAGATTTATTAAATCTCGAATCTAAATTATTGTTAATTATTTTAAAAGATTAAGTATTTCTTTGTTTATTAGTTAAAGAACAAAAAACATTACCTATTTTATATACAAAATAAATAAAATAAATCAGCTTCACGCTTTATTCGGCACACAGCAGGATAAGCAGGGGGAACCTAGTGTTAAGACACTCCGTTCCCTACTTTCTGCCAAATTCTAGAGTGTTTGTTGTGCGTGTTGAGTGGCAGAACTCAACGCCGCGTTTTGCTTTGATACCAGAGCGAAAAAAATGGAAATATAAATTTAAGTAAATATTTCATCTCCTCGAGTGGGGAGCGAACCCACAACCAGCCGGTTCTACAGTCACACTTTGTGCTGCTGCGCCACGACTGGTCTCAAACACCTGCAACATAAGTAGTAGTAAAAAGAGGTAGGCGTGTAAAATATACGAATATTTTATACGCCTATTTGCTTATAATTAGCAAAAACATTTCTTGTAAAAATCACTATATTTATACTATACTCTACATACTACAATATAGAAGTACTTTTTAATTTTATTTACAGATCGCTCTACAATTATTCCACTATTCTAAAGTTAAGAATATTAAAAAGCAAAATATATATTTGAGACATTCTATGTTGATTGACAAAACTCACCGCAGGGATTTTTCATATTATTATCATTCCTTCACGTGAAAGTCGAACCCCCAACAATCTCGCTTACAGTCAGCTGCTGCACGGTCGCGCTGGCTTAATAATAACTATTTTCACTAACATTTCTTAAACAGATGATTACGGGTGATGATAAATGGGTGACTTCTGGTAACAATGTGCAAAAAGACCATGGTCGAAGCATGGACAAGTCCCACGGACCTTGGCAAAGCCCGGCCTGACTTGGAACAAAGTGATACTATGTGTAAGGTGGGATTGGAAAGGAATCGCCGACTATGAGCTTTTGCCACCGAGTAAAACTATCGGTTCTACCCTCCACTGTCGGCAATTGATGAGATTTAAAAACCTATTGAAGAAAACCTGCGGGAGCTGGTGAATAGGAAGGGCTTGATGTTCTACCATGACATCGCCAGACCGCACTCATCTATAGCCACGCAGCAAAAATTGAGAGAGCTTGGCTGGGATGTGTTGATGCATCTTCCGTATAGCCACGACCTTGTCCCATCAGATTTCCACCTGTTTCGGTCATTGCAGAACTCTTTAGGAAGCATAAAGCTAACTTCAAAAGAGCACTGTGAACACTACCTGTCAGATTTTTTTAACAAACATCTAAAAATTTCTACAGGAATGGGATCATAGCACTACCCATAAGATGGCAACAAATCATCAACCAAAACAGCACATACATATTATAAACCAAATAAAAAAATATACCTAAAAACTATATTTTCCTTTGTATGAACAATACGAAAATACTTTTGCCACGACCTTATATTTAAATTATTATAATCTTTTAATTAATTCGTTTGTGATTTTAATAAATACTTATTAGGTATATACTGTATAGGTATGTATGATTTTGTTCCACATTACGAGGTGCGATAAATTAATTTAACTTAATTACACGCTTCGCTTTGATTTTACGGAACACTTGCTTCCAAATAACACTCAAACACACACACATACTTATATTAGGTATAAACACTACTGTAGAATATTTGCAAAATAATTGAGATTTTGTGGTTTCGATATTTCAGAATAAATATATAAAATGTTATATGGGGCCGTTCAAGTATTACGTAAGCACTTTTTTTGCAATTATTGACCCCCCCTCCCCTATGTCATCAAAAATAAGCAATCCTCTTACAAATATTTCATTGAAAACGTCAAAAATAAGCAAACCCAAGACAACCCCGCCCCCCTACAGTGCTTACGTAATACTTGAACGGCCCCTATATATTGAGGCCAGTTGTGGTGCAGCGGCACAAAGTGTGACTGTAAAACCGATTGGTTGTGGGTTCATCCCCACTCGAGGAGATGAAATATTTACTAAAATTTATATTTCCATTTCTTCGCTCTGGTGTCGAGGCAAAGCGAGGCGTTAAATTCTGCCACTCAACACACAATGCCGCCAGAATCCGGCAGAAAATGGGAAACGAAGTGTCTTAACACTAGGTTTTCTCTGCCTACCCTGTTATGTGCGGGATACAGCGTGAAGCTGATTTAATTTTATTTACATATATCGCATGTAGCGGGGTAGACAGACTTAGCCCAGCGTTACGACACTCACCTCTCACTTTCCGTCAAATTCTTGAGGCATTGCGTGTTGAGTGGCGTAACTAAACGCCGCGCTTAGCCTAGTCACCAGAGCGAGGAAATGAAAATATTAAATATTTTTACATCGCTCGCTTCTACCTTTACTTATAATTGGGAACCTAATTTTACTTATAAAAATTAGAATCTCAATTAGGTCATCCAAGATCTTAACGACTGTATCCTCGGTCCACATCAGACAAGAACAAGTGATAAATGATATAACAATGGGTCTTCATTAGTACTTCGCACATCTAATTAATCTAACGTCACGGAGCCCGCAGGAATCAGGATGGGACAGATTCCTCCTATGTGATTTTCTTATGTGGTTGATATTAAATATTGAGGTTTTAACAAGTTAATGTGAAAATTATTTGTTTTTGGAACGTATGTCTTAACATTAGGTTCCCTCTGCCTACCCTGCTGTGTGCGGGATACAGCGTGAAGCTGATTTATTTGTTTTTTTTTTGTGAGGGCCATCGTGGCGCAGGGGCACGAGGGTGGGACTGTAAGGCGGCAGATGTGGGTTCGATCCTCGCTCTCAATTATTATTAATCAATATTTTTATTTCTTCGCTCTGGCACCAAGATAAATACCAGCGTTGAGTCAGCCAGTCAAAAAGCAACGCCTCGAAAAATTCAGCGGTAAGTGGGGAATGGAGTGTCTTTCCTATCTGTGTGCTGGATATAGCGTGAACCTGATCTTTTATTTTATTAAATGTCATTTCTTCTTCACTTCTTCTTCTATCAAATTCTGCCCTCTTTTAAGGCTATTATTTTTTAGGATTTAACCGCAAATGTATAGTTTTTTAGATTTTTTTATGAACTAGTAGTTTTACTACCTGTCGATAGTAACTCAGATTGCATATTTCTTGGTCAACCGAAGTACCCTATTAATTATGATTCCTTTTATAGTGACGAAATACGCGTTTTTTGCAATATAAACGGCTAAAAAGAAATACGATTTTTAGATAGACAAACAGACAAACCTACAGACGGACCGACGGACAGACAGACGGACAACAAAGTGATCTCATAAGGGTTCCTTTTTATCTTAAAAGGTACTTACGAACCACTAAACGACTAATAAATTATCAATTAAAAATAAAGAAATTTTATCAAATGTAAGTCCAAAACGATCTTTTTACCACTGTCAGTTTAAAAGGTCAAAGGAATATTGAATTTTCAAATTAGTTGAACGCTTAAAATGCACATAATTAACGGAATTAAGAGTCTACTTCCTAGAAAACTAAGCATCTAAGAGTTTGCGAGGATTTAATTAAATGTTAAATTTTCATAAAAGGAAAATAAGGCCAGTCGTGGCGCAGCGGCACGAGCGTGTAGCTGTAAAAGTAATAAGTTGTGGGTTCGAATCTCACTCGGGGAAATAAATTATTATTTATTAATATAATCATTTCTCCGCTCTGGCATCAAGCGCCTTTTGCGCAGCTCAGCGTTGAGTTCCGCCACTCAACACGCAATGCTTCCAGAATTCAGTGGAAACTGGGAAGTGAAGTGTCTTAAGACTCTACTACCTTGCCACATGGGGAATACAGCGTGCATCTGACAAAATTAAAATCATAATAGGTTCCTACCTACAGTCCAATTTAATAGTATAGTTACAAATTCACAAAAATATGTTGACCATTATAACTAATTGGTTGTAGTCGGGTTCTCTACATTTTATTTTAGTCGAGTAAGTTAAATACATAAAGAACAATGAATCTCTCCTTAGAATATGCGGATAGTCACAGTTTTTTTTCAAGCCAGTCGTGGCGCAGAGGCATAAGTATGCGACTGTAAGCGCGACTCAGTGTGGGTTCGAATCTCTTTCGAGGAAATGAAATATTTTATATTTTCATTTCCTCGCTCTAGTAACGAGGCAAAGCGGGTCGTTGAGGGTCACCATTTCACTCAACCTGTAATGCCTCCAAAATTCGGCAGAAAGTGGGGAACGGAAGTATCATAATGGGAGTCAGAGTCACTTAGTACTAGGTTCCCTCTGCCAACTCTCTTATGTACGGAATAAAGAATGAATCTAAAAAAAGATAAGTAAAAAAAGCAGAAATCTCAGTTAGCGATTGAAAAGATATTATTGATGGAACTGAAAAAAAAACACCAAGAAAAACCGATTGTAATATGTTTAAAATGTTATAACTATATCAAGTAACACAGGGATTTTTTTTTCAAGGGAAATAAACAGTAAAGTTAATTATTAAATTATAAAACAGAAAATTACATTAAAAACGTTGAGGCCTGAGAAAAGGGTGTGCCTGTAACGCAACGGTTGTGGGCTCGATTCCCACTCGGGGGAATAATTTATTATTTATTAATATATCTTTCATTTATTATTCGCTCTGGCACCAAAGCTAAAGCCCGGCGTTGAGTTCTGCCACTCAGCGCGCAATGTCTCGAAAAATTCAGCGGAAAGGAAAGGGATACATCGTGATCTGCATTGTTTTAATCATAAGCCAAAAAAAATATATATAAAAACGAATCATATCACCATAGAATAAAATTATATGACTTTCAAGAGTCAATGGAAAAAGGATAAGTGTAAAATCATTTTAATAGTCAGGTTTCAAAAAAATTTGCAATTTAAAAAAAAAAATACTGGATTTCTAAGAATAAACTTTATGAAACCAATCGGCAAGACTTAGAACTAATTAACTGATATCTGAACTCATCTGATTTCTGAACTGAGACCACTCAAAAGTTAAACTATAAAACAGGCTTATATAGACACTCTCTTAAACCTAAAATAGTTCTTAAATATATAGCAATAAGATGTGGTTTGTACAAGAAAACTGAGACGTTTAAGTTTGTAATTTATAATGAATCCTTCTTTTCCTATATTTGTTAAGAAGTTTGTTAGTTAATTACTTTATCTATGCAAAAATTAAATTAAAATAAATCATCTTCATGCTTATCCAAATCGTATATATAGTTCATAATTTATAATTTGTTACCGTCTAATATCTTTTTAGTATTTAATTAAAGGTCGTGGCGCAGCGGCACGAGGTGTGACTGTAAAACCGACTGGTTGTGGGTTCGATTCCCACTTGAGGAGATGAAGTATTTACTAAAATTTATATTTCTTTTTCTTCGCTCTGGTGTCGAGGCAAAGCGCGGCGTTGAGTTCTGCCACTTAACACGCAATGCCTCCTGAATTCGACAGAAACTGGGGAACGGGGTGTCTTACATTAGGTCCCCTTTGCCTACCCTGCTGTGTGAAAGATACAGCGCGAAGCTGATTTAATTTAATTTGATTTAATATTTTCATTTCTCGTAACAAGGTAAATCGTGGCGCCGAAACTTGCGCGGAAATTGGGGAAAAGTGTCTTAACGCTAGATTCCCTCTGCGTCCTCTGCTATATGCGGAATATTAGATACCTATAGCACAAAGTTGAAAAAAATATATATACTGTTTATTTATAGCTTAATTATACATTTGTATAATACGTATGCATACGTATGTATAAATTAAATTAGAGGCCGTCTTTGATACCAAAATAAGTGTGTTTTTTGAGACCATATAGTTTTTAACACGATACTAAAACACAATTACACATTACATTATATTAATAAATATAAGACTTTAATTTCACGATTCATAATTTCATATACATGCATCTAACAATAATAGCGGCAAGCATTTTACGTACATTTTTAAAATTTTAATTAATAATTAAATAATATTTATCTGTATATTAATGGTCATATATGCATTAATATTACTTTTCCTTATTTTAATAATAAGCTATTAAAAACTTACCGACGAAATATTTCAAAACAAACAATCGTAAATAGTGACAACATTGACAATTTATCTTAATAGCCTCGAATACTTGCATTACTATTATAATATTCACTAACTTTTTAAATATAAAATATAAATTAGTTACAAATTAAAACTTTTCTAACAAAAATTTTGAACAACCATCCTTCACCAGGCGCGTCCGACATCTCCCCTCTCTTTCTTTTCTTTTTCTTTTGACTTTGACGTTGACAGTGAGTTATTCAGCCAACATTATATTTTACAATATTTAGAAATAATATTATAATTAATAATTAAAAATATTAATTATGATATTATTTCTTTTCAATTATAATACAAAATAATTATTTATAATTACTAAATTATTTTTAATAAATAATTATAATAACAAATATATTTTATATTTGCATGTTTATCTATGGTATATTACGTACTTTAATATTATTTGTGAATGGAACGCGTAATTTTAGAATTATTTATAACATTGGGGCCGGTCGTGGCGCAGCGGCACGAGGTGTGACTGCAAAACCGACTGGTTGTGGCTTCGAATCCCACTCGAGGAGATGAAATATTTACTTAAATTTATATTTCCATTTCTTCGCTCTGGTGTCGAGGTTAAGCGCGGCGTTGAGTTCTGCCACTCAACACACAATGCCTCCAGAATTCGGCAGAAAGTGGGGAACGGAGTGTCTTAACACTAGGTTCCCTCTGCCTACCCTGCTGTGTGCGGGATACAGCGTGAAGCTAATTTAATTTAATTTTTTTAATTTATAACATTGTATTTATTGTAAACTACAATACATAATATCATAAATTATAATAATAATATTGTGTTATATATTTTTTTAATTATTAAAATTATTCACCTACAAGTTTAATTAATGGTATTGATCGTTACAAGCAGAACGAGGAAATGAATGTAACTCATTATCACGATATTTCACTATGGTCTTTTTTATTATTGACGCAGCGGTATAGCGTCTACTGAAAGCGCGACAGTAGTGGGTTCAATTCTCAATATTTATATTTCTTCGTTCTGCCAACAAGATAAAATGCCGCATTGTACACGCAACGTCATTAAACACGCAACGTCCTAAAAAATAGGTGTAAAGTGATGAACGGAGTCTTTTAATACTACAAGTTCCTTCCACGCTGCTATTTTGCGGGATAAAGCGTAAAGATGTAAAAAATAAACATGTTACATAAAGCTTGCGATATTTTGTTTTTTATTTTTTTATTTTAATGCATATGCCTTATAGAGAGAAATGAGTGACACATTACTCCGTCCTTCATATTTCATATAAGGCTTTAAGTCCTATACTATACGTTAATAAATTTAACTAACTGCACTCTCCTTTCATCCGTCATCTAGATAAACACCAATCTCCATTATTATGTACAATCTCGTATCTCCTTTATGTATGTGGCTAGATTACTTGCTGGTTCGTTTGCAGTAACTCAAGAATATACTATTTGAGATACAATAAATATGAAAATTTTATTTAAATAATTGTAAATATACATATTATTCATGCAATACCTGAAGAATTCTGCGGGAAGTGCGGAACGGAAGTATCTTAATGGAAAGAGAATGTTTTAGCATTTAGCTCCCCGGCTTCCTTTGCCTACAGTGCTATGTGCGGGATGCAGCGTGAAGCTAAAAAATATTATGAATATAACTATATTGTTTTTCATCCTCGAGTATTTAGGAGCTGCCTGCTTAATCTTATCTCTATATATAATAAGACAGTAAAAATATTTTGTCTGTACATTTAGTAATTTTGACTGAAATGGATAGAGGGACACTTAAAAAGAATAATAGAAAGCAAAAAGATTTTTTTTGAATTTCTTGTCTGTCTGTCTGTCTGTCTGTCGACATATTTCTGTCCGCATTTTTCTCTGAAAGTACTGAACCGATTTACTTGAAAATTTCACAAATTGCTTTGTTTTAACTTAACTTGAGTACTAAAGTTTAGTTCATCAAAATCGGTTCATTAAAAAAAAAGTTATCGTCATTTGAATGAACTCAAGGCATTACTTTGCCTGCGAATATTATATAGCAATCGCGCTGGCATGACCCTGGCTAAAGAATGACATTTGAAACGTCTGGTTTATATGATTGTTGATAAAAATATATATTTTTGAAGCACTATTATATAATATTTTTTATACAATAAAGTAAGCAAAGTTGAATTGTTAGTGGAGATTACCTTCATAAATCATAACAGTTAAGTTTAAGTCGTAATTAATTCAACCGGCCGGTCGTGGCGCAGCGGCATGAGGTGTGACTGCAAAACCGACTGGTGGGTTCGATCCCCATTCGAGGAGATGAAATATTTACTTAAATTTATATTTCCATTTCTTCGCTCTGGTGTCGAGGTTAAGCGCGGCGTTGAGTTCTGCCACTCAACACGCAATGCCTCCAGAATTCGGCAGAAAGTGGGGAACGGAGTGTCTTAACACTAGGTTCCCTCTGCCTACCCTGCTATGTGCGGGATACAGCGTGAAGCTAATTTTAATTTATTTTAATTCAACACAGAGATAAAGAACGATCTTGAA
>JAATLQ010025287.1:11222-61460 GCA_013421005.1 Heliconius erato x Heliconius himera
GATATATGTAACTAATTTAAAAACTGTACAGGAGTTAATATGCAATTAATACAGTTATTTTACAAAGAATATTATGAATCCTACAACCTAAATTAAATTATTCATTGACATCAGCACATTTAACAGAGTTTTAGAATTATGATGAGACGTATATTATATAGGTAAAAAGAACATAAAGTTACAAAAATATATACGTGTAATACATAATTACCTTTATGTATATTTTATAAATATCAAATATCAACAATGGTCGTATTTTCTTATTTAAAACAATTAAAAATTCTTTGACGATAATGTCGTAAAAAAAATCATATTATAAGTCATTATAGTTGCCAATCGATTGTGCTTATTAAATCAGTAATCATGTATTTTAAGCGGGCGAAGCCGTGGGCGAGTCGCTAGTATTTAGTATGGCATTAAATGCCATAGTTTCTTCGTAGACCACGTTTTGTATGTTAATGAAAAGGCGTTATGAACATTAATTCATTTTAGTCTATGGCTGGGATTTTATTTATTTTGGTTAAAAAAAAACAAATAAAATATGTAATAAATTAAGATCTGCATTTAACAGTTAAGGTACGGTGTGTGTGCGGAAGGCGTTTTTTAAAATACCCCTTAATAAGAAGTGATGCTCTGTTTTTAAACAAGATTAGCAAGAGCAAGGAAATGGAAATAAAATTTAAAAAAAAATATTTGTAAAAACAAAAACCCCGACTGCATCAAGCTAAAAAGAAAATAAACCAGCCCAATAGTTTATTAGGATTAACAGTCGGGACCTCTTTGAATTGTCCTGGTAAAGATTTTATTCATTGAAGAATTACTTATAGGTCTATTTTTTATTTTAGGTTTATTTTTTATTAACGTCACCTATCTAAGAACACTTGGGCTGCTAATACGAATCTAACGATACCTCAAATATGTAAATCCGTTCAGCGGTTCTGGAGATACGAGGTAATAAAGAATATTACATACATACAAGATACGCGCGAAAAACATAACCCTTCCTTAGCAGTCGGGAATTATATTTCACTAATGGAAATCAAACTTTTTTTTCAAATTTGTGGCCTTTAATGTTAGGGCTAATAGTTAAAATGTAATATAATAGCTTTTACACCCATAGGGGTAGGAAGGAATGTACTCTATTCAATGTAAAGTGCATATGTATACTACTGGGCTGCTTGAGAGGATGTCCACGGCGGTAAGGGCATCCCCTGCGGGACGAGCCTCGGCTTGTGACTGTCGATAGGGCTGGGCGACCAAAAGAAAATATGGAAATCAAACCCACTACCATAGTTATTATATTCAGGCGCTGCTCCACTTAGCCACAATGATGATGTAAAAATATATATATTATTTTCTGGATGTGTTTGTCCATAGTTTATCATAAAGCGTTTTATAACTAAATATTTAATTTTGTTTTCTTTACATTTATTTATTTTACTTCTTCTACTTGGTTTCCCCTACTCAACACGCAATGTTCCGAATATTGAGCGCAAACTGAGGAACGGAGTGTCTTAAGGTTCCCTGTGCCTACCACGCTATATACGGGATACAGAAACAACCAAAAAGAAACAAACAAACAAAAACAAATTTTCTCTCATACCACAACAAACTATCTGTTTTAGATAAAAACTTTGAAATATGACCTTTTAAGATACCATCCATTTTAAAAGTCCATTCTTGTCCACATGCTCGTATAACAGATGTGGGGACGTCTCACAAATGATTGAGGACAGCGTGACCGCGTCCATCGTTGTAGGGCAATGGGGAGCTTTATTTCCACAGCCTGTGAAGCTTATATAGAAGCTTATATTATAAAGGAAGCTTTCAGCAAAGAAGCCTTGTTGCGGTGAATTTTCTATGTCAATTAATGTCAGCTATTTAAAATGGAGCATTAAAGTTTAAAGTATTTTCCTGTAACATTTTTAGATAGATACTAAATGATGTTTCCATATCAAGAAGGGTAGAAGAAATATTATTTGGATAAACTCCGTTCCTCACTTTTTGTCAAAAATTCAGCAAGTGAGCGGCGGGGATAAACGCTGAGGAAGAGAATTAATTAAAAAAAATATGTAATATTAATTTGAGGCCAGTCGTCGCGTAGGGGCTCTAAATGTGACTGTAAACGACGAAATGAAATATTATATAGTTTGTGAAATATTTTAAGTCTTCGCTCTGATGTCGTGACCAAGCGGAGTGTTTTAGCACTAGGTTCCCTTTGTCTACTCTGCTATGGGCGGGATTCAGGGTGATGTTAAAAAAGTACTTAATAATATTTCTTCTTATTAATACTTTGTGTGATCGAGAGATTAAATCAAATTCCAAGTTATTAATTGTAACGCCAAAAGTACTTGAAATACACGACTCATACAATATACCTTTATTCTGTTTTTGTAAAACACATTAATAATATATAGCATAAAAATAAAAATATTATTGTTGATTACAATAGTCAAGAGGCTAGTTGTGGTGCAGGGTCACAGGCGTGTAACTGTAAACGCAATAGGTTGAGGGTTCGATTCCCATTCAAGGATATGAAATATTATTTATTTTACCACTCAAACTCAATACCTCCAGAATTCGGCGTAAAGTGCAGAGCGGAGTGTCTTAACTCTAGGCTCCCTTTGCCTATCCTGCTATATGCGTTATACATCGTGAAACGCTAAAAATACTTATAAAAATAACTTATTGAAACATATATACAGAGGTCTGCCGTAATAACAACAACAGGGACGACACAAGGAGTAAAGAGGCAGAGGAAACATGAGAACACTACTTAAGACACTCCGTTCCTATTAAGACACATTCCTGTTTTACTTTCCACCTAAATCTCGAGGCGTGCGTGTAGAGTTGCAAGGAAATGAAAATATTAAATAATTAATTCCTCGAGTGGGAATCGAACCCACAACCGTCGCGCTTCTGATACGAGTAAATAAAATAAATAAATCACGCTGTATCCCGTACACACCAGGGTAGGCAGAGGGAATCTAGTGTTAAGACACTCGGTTCCCCACTTTCTGCCTAAATCTGGTGGCATTGCGTGTTGAGTTGCAGAACTCAACGCCGCGCTTTGCGTCGACACCAGAGCGAAGAAATGGAAATATAAATTTAAGTAAATATTTCATCTCCTCGAGTGGGGATCGAACCCACAACCAGTCGGTTTTACAGTCACACTTTGTGCCACTGCGCCACGACTGGCCTCATACAAATCTATTCTATATATCTATATATATAAAAGGACTTGTGCTGACTGACTGAGGTAAGACGCACGCACAGCCGTAACCGCTGATGGTAGAAACGTGAAATTTGGGCAGATGTTTATTTTCATATTCTGGACATCCACTAAGAAAGGATTTTGAAAAATTTTAACCCTAAAGGGATGAAATAGGGGTTGAAAGTTTGTATGGATTTTTTTTAAATCGGCACCGTTTTTTATAAAATTTGAAATTCAGACTCTTAAAAACATTTTATTGAACACGTGTTTCATGGTTTTTTAGAATTCACCCCCTAAGGGTGCAAATAAGGGGTTAAAAGTTTGTAAAGAAAAATTTTTAAATCACCACCGATTTTAATAAAAAAACTAATTCAGACTGTTAAAAATATTTTATTGAACACGTGTTTCGTGGTTTTTTTTGAGAAGTCACCCCTAAAGGTGTAAATAAGCGGGCGAAGCTGCGCGTGCCCTCTAGTAAATAAATAAAAAAATATTTTTTTATGGAAATCGATATATAAATTTAATTTTTAAAGTAATTACACACGTGCAATGCGTATTTTCCATTGATTGATGATTCATTACTTTCTATCAATCAAAACCCACTTGATTTTAATCGTGTATTGTTTGTACACTCATGCATCATGCCGAGTCATTTCTCAATACTTGTATTTAAGTGTGTAAATCCCAATTAGTTATTTCGATGAAATAATTAAATCCATGTAAGAATTAAATATATTTTTACTAAAATATATAGGTAAAAAAAATAAATTAGCTTCACGCACTATCCCGCACACAGCAAGGAAGAGGAAACCTAGTGTAAAGACACTCCCCTATACTTATACTCTTGTGCCCACGTACCACGAGTGGCCTGTATGTAAAGATTTCGCATTTTCAAACATTGTTATCATAAAGTTAGCAAAGTTATCAAGATGCCATCGTGGCACAGTGGAACAGCATTTGGCTGTAAATGTAGTAGTTGTGAGTTCCATGCGTACTCCGCGAAATGAATTATTGAGCGACTTTAAAAAAGAAGGAGTTTCTTAACTCGATTTGTATTTATTTTAATTTCCCCACTCTTGCAAGCGGAAGCGCAGCGTAGTGTCTCATTCAAAACATATTGTCTTTAATTTAGGTGGTTTAAATGGAGTGTGTTTACACTATGTCTCCCTGCCCTGCTAAATGGTGCGTAAAGTGTAAAACCGGTAAAAAGTTTGAGTGGCGGAACTCAACGCCATGCTCTGTTTGCCACGACACCAGAGTGAAATAATAAAAATATTTAATATTTCATTTCCTCGAGCGGGAATCGAATCAACTATCTATCGCGTTACACGCTTATAATTTTCATTTCCTCGTTCTTTAACCAAGTGGTTGTTAGAAAGTAACGTACTGCTTTACGATGACTTCCGCCACTTAACACACAATGAACACTTTCGTTCTTTACAGGAACGGAGTGTCTTAACACTAGGTTCCCAATTTCCTTTTGCCAGCCCTGCTATGTGCACAATATACCGTGAAGCTAAAAAAAAAAAATATTAATTAATCAGCTTAAAGACCAATATTTTTTAACAAATTAGCTTATATACCAATTATTATCGACCAAAATAATTTAGGTTTTTTTAATATTATTATATTATTGCATCACTATTATAATATCATAAAATCTACTGATAACTTATCAGTTTATCTGAAACGTAAAAAATATTTTGCTGTAAATGTCATTGGCGTAACAATCATGTTACTACTAAAAATAAAAAAATAGTAACTAGGTTCTATTATTTGCCTGTAGATGCGAAAGAAATAAATTAGATTTTTTCCTGAACTAGTAATGCTTAGTTCAGGAAAAAATCAGAAAACTAAACATTTGTGGTTTAATCCAAAAAAATAATAGACAAATTTTGATTGGGTAAAATTTGGTATTAAAGCCGCTAGTCCAAGTGAGGTGAATCATTAGATGAATGAGTGCGGGCCTTGGCGAAGCTAAGCCTGAACTTCAGAAAAAAATTGAGACCCCTAATTTTTGTACGGAACCCTCAGTAGGTGAGGGCAACTCTTACTTGTCCGGTTTTGTATAACTTTTTAGTGAGGAACTGAATGTTTTAACTCTAGATTCCCTCTGCCTACACTACTGTATGCGGGATACACCGTGAGGCTTATTTAAAAAAAAAACATTCTCCACTCCTTCTCTATATATACTATAACTATGCCAAATTCCATACTCCTCCGTCCGCAGAATTTTCCTAAAAATGGATACAATATTTTTGCTCTATCTATTATTGTATAGATTCTGTACTATGCTTGCGATTTTTTTTCTGTACGTATGTATATATATGATTGTTATCTGTATTAGGACCAATACTAAAGAATACCAGTCGTGGCGCAGGGGCACAAAGTGTGACTATAAAATCGACTGGTTGTGCGTTCGATCCCCACTCGAGGAGGTGAAATATTTATTTATATTTTCAGATATTGGTCGGTTTCTAGGAGGCGCGGGTTTGAGTCCCGCTACGTTCAAATTTTTATACGTTTTCTAAATAAATATTTTTCTTTCATAAGTGTGGAATAATACTTTAAAAATGTTAAAAATAAATGATTTCTCGTTACTATCTATAAGTATAATATTTTATAAATTTCGTTACGTAGTTACAATACTGGTTGTAACTCCTTATTTGGTTATCAGTTGTCATTTTTGTTGTCATATTCAGAGTGTTATCTAATTTATCACGTTTCATCATCATATAAGGAAATAAGAAAATGATATTTATTGCCTGCTGCAGTGTATATATCGGCGTTGAGTTCCGCCAATCAACGTGCAATGTACCTAATGTGGAATGGATGTGACTGAATGGGGAACAAAGTGTCTTAATAGTAGGTTCCCTCTGCTTTCGTTGTTTTGTGTGGGATGAACGTGAAGCTGAAAACAGCAGAAAAGGCAGAGAGCACCTTGTGTTAAGACACTAAATTCTCCGTCTATCGGCTAAATCCAAGATATTTGTATGTAGAGTTTTGTTTTGATAAGCGAGGCGTTCAGTTCCTCCACTCAACATAGAACCAGGAAATGATGCGTCAAGCTGGCCTCAATTATAATTATTTATATATGTATTATTTTATAATTATTTTCTATAAAAATAAAATATTTTTATTTAAATTTCTTGCATCTGCCGCATTAAGGAGAGGGATATTTTTATAAAGCCTATTTTGAGCATTATGTTTAACACCGCCAATAAAAAATTAAACACAGACAAAACAAAATATAGAAATCAATAATAAAAATAATAATAAAGTGGAATTGTGGAATAATAAAAAAAATAATAAGAGGCCAGTGGTGGCGCAGTGGCACGAGGTGTGACTGTAAAACCGACTGGTTGTGGGTTCGATCCACACTAGAGGAGATGAAATATTTACTTAAATTTATATTTCCATTTCTTCGCTCTGGTGTCGAGGTTAACCGCGGCGTTGAGTTCTGCTACTCAACACGCAATGCCTCCAGAAATCGGCAGAAAGTGGGAAACGGAGTGTCTTAACACTAGGATCCCTCTGCCTACCCTGCTGTGTGCGGGATACAGCGTGAAGCTGATTTTTTTTTTTTTTTAAATAATAAAATAAAATAATTCTTTATTTTCTTTATTTTAATGTATTTACTTCGTTGTGGCGAAGGGGCACAAGCGTGCGACTGTAAACGCGACAGTTCGGTTCTATTTCCACTCGAAGAATATATAGAATAATAAAATATTTAATATTTTCATTTTCTCCGTACTGGTATTTATATTTTAACATAGCCGGATTTGAACCTGCGCCTCTTAGACACTTTTCTAGAGACGCGGTTTCATATCTCCTTATATTCAAATTTCAATAAGTTAGCTACAAAAGGAAAAATTTGGAATTTTGCAACTAAAAAAATGAAATCGCACAGTTATTTTATCTAAATCGTAGATCGATACGATTAGATATCAGTTATTGAAAACCGGACGTTTTGCCCCATTCTGTCACAGTACAGTGTCGATTGTGAAAATGGCTCCGTGGCTGGAACTACCTTACGAGATACACGACGTCACTCCTGAGGAGGATAAGATTATCAAGAAATGTTTAATAGGTGCGTTGAGTGATGTGCATTTACTATATTTGTATCGGTCGGTGTTTGTTTTTTTTTAAATAGGGATGTGAATTAAAGTAAGTTTTTTTTTTTTATTTTTAAAATTTTTAAAGTGTTATTCCACTGGGATGGAACACTTAGGAAAGAAAAATTTAGAGAGAAAAAAAGTTTTCTAAGTAAATATTTTTAAATATTTTTCTTCGTTTTATTATTGAGGTCCGATTTAGGGTAGAGGTTTAAACGCGATCATTCTATCATAGGTATACCACATTACCTTGATATATACATTGATATGTAATGTCTCAAAAATTGGACGGAATGTGTAGAACGGAGTGTTCTGAGTGAATTTTATTCTTAGTAACAAGTTTTGAATATGTACGAGTATATTAGAATTTTATGGTTTTTGTATGAATTATTAGTATTATTATTTAATCCTAAAAAAGTGACGATTGGTATTTAGGTTATATGTTCGCTGTCACCAGTATATTATGTATATCGTACACTTAACACTATCCGAATTACGGCTAGCGCTGTAGGTTAGAGAGGAGAAGACTGCTTGCCGCTGCCAAATGCGTGAGAGAAAGGGAAGCGAGACGTACTGGCGCCGTTACGCGTTACGTAACAAAGCGGTTTACCCTCCCATAAGAAGTTATCTTTTCAAAAAATACTTGAGTATTATATATTAATAGAGTAGATATAGATAATAGCAGGATAGAAATATTGTATTAAAAAAATCTATTAGATTTTTCCATACTCTTCTTTTTGTTTATAAGGATAAAGATTTTTTAATAATTTTATAATAATTTCTTTGAGTTTTTTCTGTTTTGTTCTTAACTTTATTTTAGCTTTTTATCTTCCTTATAAACCAAACTAATCGACGTTAATAATAATTATTGATATTAATTTTACAGTTTGAATAGATGACTGAAACTTCTCATAGATCGTTATATGCGACAAAATTATTATTACGAAGCCTTATTTACGAAGTGCGGATTACTTTTGCACTCAATAGCAATCTTACATCATATACGCCGATGTAAAAAGGATATGCGATTTTAGTACCCATATCAATAACTATAAGGGCTATAATTCTATATAAATTGATAAGATAGTATGAGAAAATTATCTAAGTTACTGAAAATAATAAAATAAGGCGAGCTGTAAAGATATCGTAGATACGATTGATCTCCATGTGGCCTTGGACTGGTTAGGTTTATGTAATTTTATCTAAAGATGAACTTAGTTATTATCGAAAGTATTTGAATATACGCATACAATTTATATGAAGCGTCATATTGAAGGAAATATTGTCTTATAAAAAAAGCAACTTTACTGTTTGCGCTTTCCAACATAATAAGCAGTGTAACAAACTACCTTTCGTCCAATTTTCGTTGTAAAAACACAAAGAACTAAATTAAGTAAGTACCTATATGTAAATTTGTTGTAGTATTTATATATTTTAAAACATAAAAGATTGTAGAGGCCTTTATACAGCAGCAGAACATTTGACTGTAAGCTCGTCGGTTATAGGTTCGAATTCCTCCCAGAAGAGCTAATTATTTTCATTTCTTCATTCTGGTAATAAAACAAAGGGCGGCATATGCACTCATTTTGTATGATATTAACTATAAATATAAGTTTGTAATTATTTTTTTGTATGAAATACCTAAAAATTTTCACTTTTCGGAGTTCTCACTTCATGCCAAACTCATAACTGCTAGTCCACGGAGAATTAGCACACACACAAATCAGTAAAATCGATGCTCGTATCTTATAAATGGTTTTGATTTTACTTTTGTCTATTTTCAGCTATAGAACCTTAAAAATGGAATGAAATTAACAGATTTTATTGTAGTGTTATATAATAACATTCTTAACGTGTGGCATCACCCACGTAGTGATATGTAAATGACTAAGGGTTAGATTATACTTTCTAAGTACTCGAGGTGACTAAGACCACATGGACAGGTATAACCCATGGTACCGAAACGATAAGCCAATAGGTTTCCTCGATAAATGAGCTATCCAATACAACACTAGAGGCCGTCGTTGCGCAGGGGTGCCAGCGTGTGACTGTAACGCGAAGGTAGTGGGTTCCATTCCCACTGGGGAATTAATTATTTATTAATATTTTCATTTTTACGCTTTACTACGCTCCTCCCCTGTATACGAAATGCCTCAAAAATCCGGTATAAAGTGCTGAGACACTTTGCTTACTTTCTAAAACGGAGAAAAACATAAAAGTTTTGTTTTTTTTTTGGGTTGAACTTTGCAGTCAAAGTTAGAATCACTTGTTGTACATTGTAACAGTGAGTAAAAATTTTACAAATTAATTCAGTTCCTAAGACTTAATTTAACGTAAGTACTTTAAAGGGACCACCTTCAACGTTAACAGCAGAGAAATACGTAGGTACCAATATATGTAGTATATTTCAATGATTTGTATTGTTAAATTTTAATAGTTTTTTTTACATATTGTAAAACAATATTATTAAAATTTAATATACAAGTGTGTTTTTGTCAGCACCACTTTAAATAAAACAACAGTCTTAACAACTCTGTAAAACCCTGACACAATAAAAAAAATGCCTAAAAATGAAAAAAATATTTTTTCAAACAAAATAAATAATTTAATTATCATTGTAAAATAAAACGCCATTTGTCAAGAACGATGCACGCAGACACAAACCTATCAAAGCGATAACGCCGCATACGCCTTCCAAAATCGAGTCGTAGGTATTGGCGGCAAAGTTCAAAGTGGTTTAACCTTCAGTAGTATTTTTGTAGTAGTATGTGTTTACGTTATTGGTATCTATGCGTAACCGCGTCACACGAAATACAGGTGTGGATAAACAACGTGAAATGAAAAAAATCCGACGTCTAAACTGTTGAGGTATCTTAATTAATTTCTTTAGGTATGAGTTTCAAATATTTTACCCTATATGCTGTTCTCGTAAAAGGAGCGCTGACGCTTTCAACCTGTGTACAGCGTGAAGCTACTATCAAGCTATTACTATTGTTCAGTTTTAATAGTATTTTTATGTAGTGTAAAAAAATTAATAAAAAGACTATTAATTGAACAATAGTAGTAGCTTGATAGTAGCTTCACGCTGTATCCCGCATGTAGCAGGCTTTGGAAACCTGCAAACCTAGTGTGAGGATTTTCCGGTCGATTTTGAATATTTTTTAAATATTTGCACCATTGAAATTTGCCAAATTATTTCAATAAACACACAATGTCTTTGATGTAGGTGAAAGGAGGAAAATAGAGAATGATATAAGCCGTCGTTGTGGGTTCGATTCTTAATTGTGGGAATGAAATATGTTCATGTCCTCGCATTGGCAAAAAGGCAAAACATGGCGTAGTGTCTCGAAAATTGAAAGGAAAGTTTGATTCGGAATGTCTTAACACTAGGTTCTCTTTGCCTACGCTGCTGAATATAGCGTGAAAAAAAAAAACATAAAATTACCGTCTTTCTGTGTTTAAAAAAGTAATGTAAAGCTTTTATTTTTACTATACCTATTTAGGTGTGTTTATAATTAATAATCTAAATCAAATAAGCGTGCGAAGCTGCGCGCGTCCACTAGTATATCATAAAATTCAGATTAATAAAACTTAAATTATGGTTTTATATCAATTATTTTAGTACAAAATTTTACTTCGACCCTGTCTTATTATTTATATTGTGCCATAAAGATATACGAAAAATACCAATTCTATCTTATATAATAATAGTTATCTCTATAGATAGTGTACCTAAGAGCGTTATCGGTGCGAATGTACGGGGAAATTGAGGTTTTTATTTAAATATATAATTTAGATTAGATCTTTATTTGATTTATAATTTAATTGAAAGATAAAATATATATCTAGTATTAAAATGTTTATGGATGTATCGTTATTGTTATTGTTTAGTGCAAACTTAAAGTTGTTTTATTATATTTTCTGAGCTTCACGCTGTATCCCGCGCACAGCAGGGTAGCCAGAGGAAGCAGGGTAGCCTTAGTGTAAGACACTCCGTCCCCCACTTTCTGCCGAATTCTGAAGGCATTGCGTGTTAAGTGGCAGAACGCCGCACTTTGCCTCGACATGGAAATAAAGGTTTAATTAAATATTTCATCTCCTCGAATGGGGATCGAACCCACAACCAGTCGGTTTTACAGTCACATTTTGTGCCGCTGCGCATATATGGTTTTATTATAAGATGGACATCAAATGTACATATATTTCTTGAGATTATTATGGACTAGCGGCCCGCCCACGGCTTCGCCCGCTTAAAATAAATGATTATTGATTTAATAAGCAGAATTGATTGACAACTCTAATGATTTCTAATATGATTTTTTTATTACTTTAATCTGTAATATTCTAATATTTTTGTTTGTTTTTTTACAACATTATCGTAACTTCTATAAGAATTTTTGATTGTTTTGAACTAAAAAATATGACCAATGTTGATATTTGATATTCATAAAATATACATAAAACAAATTATTTATTATATGTATATATTTTAATAACATTACGTTCTTTTTACCTATGTTATGTTTTTTAAAGCTCTGTTAAATGTGCTGATGTCACTTAATAATTTAATGTACTGCTTCAGAAACAGTTTTAAATGTAAAAAAAATGATTTGGGTAATGATTCATAATATTTTTTGTAAAAAACTGTAATGTTTGCATATTAAGTCCTGTACAGTTTTTAAATTAGTTACACATATTATTGGCTAAATGTACAATTGGTAAATATTACAGAGTACACGTAGAAAGGATGTTTTTAGACATTTTTATATAGATTTATTTTGAAACGAACAAACGAACAAAAAAATCTGTGTTTTTTTTTATATCTCTTTGAAGATCAAATCGTTCTTTATCTCTGTGTTGAATTAATTACGATTTCAACTTAACTGTTATGATTTATGAAGGTAATTTCCACTAACAATTCCATTTTGTTTACTTTATTGTATAAAATATTGTATGATAGTGCTTCAAAAATATATATTTTTATCAACAGTCATATAATCAAGACGTTTCGAATGTCATTCTTTAGCCAGGAATCTTACCAGCGCGGTTGCTATTGCGAACGTTAGTTCGCAGGCAAACTAATGCCTTGAGTTCATTCAAATGACGATAACTTTTTTTTTAAGGAACCGATTTTGATGAACTAAACTTTAGTATTTAAGTAGAGTTAAAACAAAGCAATTGGTGAAATCTTCAGTTTACAGTAAATCGGTTCAGTACTTTCAGAGAAAACTGCGGACAAAAATATGTCGACAGACAGACAGACAGACAGACAGACAGACAAGAAATTCAAAAAAATATTTTTGCTTTCCTTTATTCTTTTTAAGTGTCCCTCTATCCATTTCAGTCAAAATTACTAAATGTACAGACAAAATATTTTTACTGTCTTATTATATATAGAGATAAGAGTTTTTTTACAGAGCGCGGCGTTAAGTTTCGCCACTCGAGACGCAACGATAAGTTAAAAAAACAAACTCTTTTTTTCATTATTTATTGACATGTAAAATAAATGTAAACGTTCACTTGTAGGTCATGCGTCTAACAAAATATATCTATAACTGATAGTAAATTTATAAAGTATATCATTAAATTTAAAGTGAAAAAAAATATGGAGCACATATAAGAAATTTAATTAAAATTTCCAGGTACTTCACCATACTAGAGAACCAATTAACCCGTAAACAACACGTTGCCATAGCAACGTGTATGTCACATTTTATGAGTGTGTTTTGCCAAACTTATGATAGTGTGCGTTATACTTATTTTATTAAGAGGTCAGTCGTAGTTCAGGGGCACAGAGTGTGACTGTAAAATCGACTAGTTGTGGGTTCGATCCCCATTCGAGGAGATAAAATATTTACTTACATTTATATTTTCATTTCTTCGCTCTGGTGTCGAGGCAAAGCGCGGCGTTGAGTTCCACCATTCAACACGCAATGCCTCCAGAACTCGGCGGAAAGTGGGCAACTATGTGTCTTAGCACTAGGTTCCCTCTGCAAGGTTTTCCTACCGTGTGCGGGATTTTACTGTCAGCGTGAAGCTGATTAATTTTATGTATCCTTTGGGCATTATTAAGTGTGAAGTAACACAATAAAAATATTTTAAAAATTTGGTAAGGAATATCTTCCAAATTGAAGTCAAGCGCAGTGCAATGGAAAAGTACTTGACTGTAAACGTGATGATTGGGAGTTAGATTTCTATTCACACAAGGTCGAAGAACAAAGTACGGTATTGAGTTTTGCCACTCAACACACAATCTACAGAATTCATACAGAAAGTAAAAAACTGACACCATGTTCTTTCCGCCTACCTTCCATACAGAGTGTAACGTTTGCAAAAAAAATGTGAAACAAATCCATAATTACCTATTATTTAATAAGACGTAGTTTTTGATTGATAAAAAGCCTTGTTTATTATTACAGTACGTAATTCTTGTCCTAATTGAGGGCAGTCGAACTTTCATATCAATATAAATGCACTGCAACTGTATTAATTAATAAACACAACGTCATATCTAAAGAAATTGTTTAAGGCATTGAACAATGAATCATAAAAGTTTATCATTTATTATCATGATTTTAAGTATCGTATTCATACCTTAATTTTTTCTGATGTTTTTGACTGTACTTTTGGATTAGTTATTTTTAGATAAATAGAATAGTAGAGGAGCGTACACTTGGGTTGTCCCAAATCCCAGCTCTGAGCTTCTCAACATGCATCATGTGATTCAATTATGCAATTTAATGCAATTTAATTTGTAAAGTTAGTAATTTCCAAAGTAGACCTGATTTTTCAACATTATAATAATATGTATGCGTGCCCAAGCCAGCTGTAGCAGCATTCATCTTTCTTTCGTTCTTTTTCTGAAATACCCACGTTTCTCTGCTGTATAACAGAATCGGTACCAAAACTGCATTGTGTACCGTTATCGATAACTCTGTGTACGGAAGCAGTAAGCCTTTCCACTTTATATTCCATATCTTCACATTCTACTAAATATACTTCCCATAAAAATAAATTATTTCGGAGAATGGCAATCGAACCCACAACCGTCACGCTTACAACCACACGCTAAACCACTGCCACGACGGCCTTATAATATTTTTTGCGCAATAGTTTCAGTTTTAGATGATTAAATGGCATTTAAGTGAGTAGACCTTCATATAAAATTTGGTCTCGAGTACGCTTGTAGCCGCTACAAATTTAATCAAAACAAAAGTGACGTAAACAAAATACGTAGATACTACGCGCCCAAATTTTGCAAAATGAAAAATAATTTTATGAATTATTTTTAGATAGAGTAAAAAAATCCTTTTTTTTATTTATAAGTAAAAAATACTTGTAAATTAAATAAAGATTACAGGGGGGATGGTGTGGGGTGAGGCAGAGGGAACTTAATGTTAAGTAAGAGACGCTCGGTTCCTCATTAAGATACTCCGTTCCTCGTACACAACAAAAAAGCATGTATATTTTGTAATGATAAATGAATAGCACAAGATTTGTTTGTGTTTGTAAGTTTCTCCGCTCAACGCCGCACTTTATCTCTAAGAGCTGGAATATGAATATAATTTATTCCCACAAACGAGGATCGAATCTACAACCTTAACATTTTACCTATCTATAAATTTTGCGCCAGACGAGCCTCCGTTGCTACTGAGTTATTTCTTTTTTTTGGGTTTTTTGAGCGTTTCGTTGTATCTCACACACAACAGGGTACGCAGAGGGAACCTAGTGTTAAGACACCACGTTCCCCATTTTCTGCCAAATTCTGGAAGCATTGTAAGTTGAGTTACGAAACCCAAAGTTGCGCCTCAACACCGTAACGAAGAAAATGGAACTGTATAATTTTTTCGAGTGGTAATCGAACCAACAACCTATCAAGTTTACAGTCGTACTTTGTGGCCAGTCACAATTGGGCTTTTTTTATTCATTATTTCATATAAATCGTCATTAAAATCAAATTTTATATTGTAATCATTAATCATAATTTATACTACAGTTTCGGACAACCTGATTCCAATTAGACGGCAATATTGTATAACATCAATTAGGACCAATACCATAACAATGAATGTAATATGAACTAACCGTAATTGAGTGATGTGAATTTAATATGATTCTGCAGTTCATTATTTTGGGAATCGCATTGGGGCTATTGTTTCAGATAGCAGGATAGGCACAAGTCACCTAGTGTTAAGAATCTCCAATTAGATACTTCAGTTTTTCATATTCTGACAAATTCTTAAGGATTTTTGAGTGGCGGAACTCAACGCCGCGCTTTGCCTCGTTACCAGAGTGAAAAAATAAAAATATTAAATATTTTGTTTTCTCCAGTGGCTGAAAGTGGAGAACGGAAGTGCCTTAACTAGGTTTTCAAGTTCCTTCTGCCTGAACTTGTTATGTGCATGATACAGCGTGGACTTAAAAAGATTTTAGATTACAGATAGATACAGATAATATCTTTATTTGGATATCTATCACAAATCGATAAATAAGAAATTACCCACTCACGACACAAAAGATAACGACTATACTCGTATTTACAATAGTGTAATCGTTACAGTGCAGTGCTAGAAAATTCGAAAGATTGACTTAAAATTCTTTGCTAAATGGTTAAACGATCTTTTTTTTTTGATTTTATGTTTTTTTTTTACTTTACATATATCCCGCCACGCTAGGCAGCCAAAAAGAACACGGAACTAAGATATTATCTTATTATTTTTACAACAGTATACAGAGTGGAAGTGTCAGCGCTCCTTTTACGAAAATAGCATATAGGGTAAAATATTTTAAACCCATACCTAAAGAAATTAATAAAGATACCTCAACAGCTTAGACGTAGGATTTTTTTTCATTTCACGATGTTTGTCCATATTTGTACTTCGTGTGACGCAATTATTCATAGATACCAATAATGTAAACGTACTACAAAAATACTACTAAAGGTTAATCAACTTTGAACTTTGCCGCCAATGACTCGATTTCGAAGGCGTATGCGGCGGTTTCCCTTTGATAGTTTTGATTTGAAAAAATCACTTTTTAATTTTTGGATTTTTTTTTCAATCACTTTTTAATTTTTCGAACGGAGTATTTTGAAATTAAGTCTCTCCTACTCTACTGCATGCAGGATACAGCATGAAACTAAAAAAAATGCAGGAGCACAAAGTGTGACTGTAAAACTGACTGGTTGTGGGTTGGATCCCCGCTCTAGGAGTTGAAATATTTATTTAAATTTATATTTGCATTTCTTCGCTCTGGTGTCGAGGCAAAGCGCGGCGTTGAGTTCTGCCACTTAACACGCAATGCCTTCAGAATTTGGCAGAAAGTGGAGAACAGAGTCTCTGCCTACCCTGCTGTGTGCGGGATACAGCGTGAAGCTAATTTAAAGGATAATAGTTTCATTTATATTGTATATTATATTATATTGTATATTATATTATATGTATGTTATATTATATTATCTATATTTGTTTTGTTACCTGTTTTTGTCATTGACGTCAACGATAAAATATATAACCATACTGGGCCGTTGGAATCCCAGATAAAGTTAAAAACTAAGATTAGTTAGTGAGATAGATATAATATGTTTTTATCATATATTAAGCGTCGAATTTGAAAAAACGTAATAACTTTTTGAAAAGTATTTAAGTTTTTGAAAAGGTTACCTACCATACTTGACTCCCTGGCACAAAGATAATCAGTCGTTATGTCTTTAACGTCACTTTTTTCAGTTTCATCGACAACGTTTTTAATATCTCTCTGGTAAAGTCAATGTACATATTTTTTACTATATACTTTATACTGTATAGCAGGATATGCAAATAATACCTACTATCGAACGGAGAGAGTGTCAAAACACTCCGTTCTCCACTATTCACCCGATTTCTAAACACTCGGCATGTCAAGTCTAGGCGCGTCAAGTGGCGGAACCCAATGCCACGCTTTCTATCTTATCTGAAAAAAAAAAAATGTGTTAAAATTGAATCCTTAGTTATCGTTTTTTTTTTAACCTCCTTTTATTACATTGATTTGTAAATATGAACTAAAATATAAAAAATCACTTTGTACACATGTAATTGCATCGTCATGAATATTAACTTAATAACATGGTAACATCTAGCTGGTCTGATGATGAAGTCAGGACTTGAATAGTGGAACTCTTTAGAGGCTACTAGTAAACCACTCGTTTAGGCTCATATAATTTATAGCTCCTAGCACATTATATAGGAAAGGGTGTTTTTTAGGTTTCTTAACAATATATTTCAATTTTTAGACGTGTAAAATCCAATTTCGAGGCCAATCGCAGGAATACAAGTGTATAACTGTAAACGTGAATGGTTGTGAGTTCGATTCCCACTCGAGGAAATGAAACATCTATTGAAATTTACATTACTTTTTAGAAAACATATAAAAATTTGAACGTAGCGATATTTGAACCCGCGCCTCTTGGAAATCGTCTAAGCACTCTGACCAACTAAGCCATACGTTCTCATCGCGCTACATCGAGATTTTTATATGCTTCGACGTGGACGTTTTGAGTGTGGAATAATACTTTAAAATATTTAATAAACATCATTCTCTCTCGTCAAATGATAATTCTATAGCTACGTAATTTTTTGTATATGTTTACTAAGACGTATTTTTCTTTACTAAGTGTGGAATAACACTAGGATCCCTCTGCCTATCCCGCTGCGTGCGTGAAGCTAATTTTCATATACTTAAAATAAACAATCGTATACAAACGTAAATATTGTCTCGTAAAAGCCCATTCAGCTAAAGCTGTTGCAGATTGAATTCATTAAAAATAGTTCATTACAATTAAAAACGTATATGGAACTCATTACGTAAGTCGTTATCTTCATTTGTAAATTTAAATTAAAATTCATATTCGTAATACTCATTTGCAGTTCACTTTATTAAGTGTAATTAAGTTTAAATAAATTGTGACTATAGAAGACTATTGGAGAATTCGATTTAATCCGGCGTTGTATTGAATAATAAAGCGGCGTTGTGTTACGCCACTCAGCACGTTTCGTTTGTAGAATTCGGTGGAGAGTGAGGAGCGGGGAGTGTCTTAATACTAGGCTTCCTCTTCGTGAAGCTGAAAGAAAAACAACTTTATTTTTGACAACAGCAACTGTTGAGTTATTGGCCAACGTTTTTAGCTGAACTGTCTTTCGAGTCAACTGTGGCTTTAACTCTTTTTCTTGAATTTATACAAGTACAAGTGCTAGTGCAAGTGCAAGTGTAAGTGTAAGTGCAATTGCTGCAAGTGGTTTCTATAGTACAAATTAAAGAAAAAACGTTGTTGATATTGGTCCTAATTTAGTTTGTATTAAAAAAATGTTTATATTAAAATACATGGATTGAAATGAAAAAAGTTTAGGAAAGCAGTGTGTACATTCTTGTCACATCTGACGATTTGTTATATCCACAATAGATATAAAAAATAAAAAATATATATTTCATTTTAAGTGTAACTTACATTTTGAATAACAATTTAAATCAGTTTTGCAAACATATATATATCATTTTTGTTTACTTCACGCGGTATGCCGCACACAGCACACTGCTGTAATAGGCAGAGGGAACCTAGTGTTAAGACATTGTTCCACACTTTCTGCCGTATTCTGGAGGCAATGCGTGTTGAGTGGCAGAACTCAACGCCGCGCTTAACCTCGACACCAGAGCGAAGAAATTGAAATATAAATTTAAATAAATATTTCATCTCCTCGAGTGGGGATCGAACCCACAATTCGGTTTTACAGTCACACTTCATACCGCTGCGCCACGACTGGCCTCAAATATATATAATTTATATCATATATTTATATATATGATATAAATGATATAGCCAAAAATAGAGTACATAAAACAAAACGAAAATTGTGTTTTTATTTGAGTAGGTACCATTTGTTGATAATGTATTGTATGTCAAGCCTGGATTAATGAAGCGGCGGAAATGGGAAACGTCAAAATAATGAGCGATGGCCGTTCTATCCATAGTGAAAAAATATGAAAAGACTGTTTTATTTTTTTATTACTACGGTCGTCTCTGTGGATATTAAGTTTTTGTGGTTCGCTAGACGTGTCAAAATTATATTGACCACAAAGAAAGTAAATACATATACATTTTGTACGTTATTTATCAGCTTCACGCTGTACCCCGTACACAGAAAGATAGGATCCTAGTTTTAGGACACTCCTTTCCACATTTTCCGGCGAATTATGGAGGCGTTGCGTGTTAAGTGGCGGAACTCGATGCCGCCCTTTGCCTTGACACCAGAGCTAATAAAAGAAAATATAAATTTAAATAAATATTTCATTTCCTCGGGTGGGGATCGAACCCACAACCAGTTACGTTTACAATCACGCGTCGTGCCACTTTGCCACGATTGGTTTCAACTTTTTTATTATTAACATTTTTTTATTATTAATATATTTTTATAGTTATATTCAAAATTATATGTTAGGTTACACAAGGTCGTTCGTGAAATGTGGAAAGAAACAGTACGTGATGCCGGGCGCTTTCAGGAAGCACGCAGAGGCGATTTACAATATGCAGGTGCGGCCAGACGACATATGGGTTATCACGTTCCCGAGATCAGGTGAGCTTGACAAACATACACCTTAAAATACAAGGTAATGCCCAAGGTAGTTAGTGCCTAGTCGGTTTATCCTAATTATTATGGTTTTAGAGTAATAGGATATTTTCTTTTTAAAATTTTGTATAAGTTAGATATAGTAGGTATTTCAGAAATATTAAAGTAAATGGATTTATAAAAATGTTATTTAATTTGTTTCGTATATGAAGTTCACGAAAAAAAAATGTTAACTGCATATTTACTTTAAGTTTTACAATTTTCTTGCCATAATTACGAACGTATAGCATATATTCATATTTTTTTAAAAACGTAATGTTTTTTAATTACTAAAAATAAAAACTCTGACTGCATAAAACTAAAATAAAGACCAAAATCCGAATAAACGCGAGACGAGCTCTCCCACTGAGGGTTCCGTAAAAATTGGAGGTCTCGAACTTTTTCTGAAATTCAAACTTAGCTTAATAGCCAGAGCCCTTTCTTTCTTCTTTCATCTGATACCTCACTTGAACTAGCGGCTTTAATATCAAATTCTGCCCCCTTTTAAGGCTATTATTTTTTAGGATTTAACCACAAATGTATAGTTTTCAGATTTTTTCATGAACTAGTGCTACCTGTAAATGCTAGCTGCCAAATGTCAAAATGTAGACCAACTAGAAGTACCCTATTAATTTTAATTGCTTTTATAGTGTCGAAATAAACGTGTTTTGTTATATATATTTTGGGTTTTTCAGTAAACGTAGGAATACATTTTTAAGGAAATCATGGGGCCGTAGGTTTAAATTTCAACTCTTTATTCTTGACAGACAGACGGACAGCAAAGTAATCTTATAAGGGTTCCTTTTTCCCTTAAAAGGTACGGAATCCTAAAAATAAGCCCAATAATAATTTGATACAATCTTATAATAAGTAAAAATAGAATTCTCCTGTCAATTCCTGTCAAAGTATTTTCACTTATTTGTTCTGGTGTAATAAAATGTGGCGTTGAGTTTCGCTACTGAACATACAACGGAAACCGGAGGACAGTGTCTCGATTTTCTCTTTTTCCACGTTCCAACATGCGAGCTGACGTAAAATTGAAAAAAAATGCAATTATAAAATACACATTTCTTAAATAAATTTAACATTTACCCAATAGAAAAAAATCAAAAAAATATTATCATAGAAACTAAATTATAATATTGATAAGTCCTGTCCCTAATATCTAGATTATCTATATAATATATTACAACACAATAATTTAATTAGAAATTATCTTCTTATACCTATTTATTTATAGTAATAGAGATAAAATGTAGACAAGTGTGTAAATGACGATTTTTTAAAAGTTCGAAGTCCATTTCTTATGTAAAATTAATTTAAATTTAATTTTCAAATTAGGACTCATCCTACATTGTCAATACGCGTTTGATGGCGAAACTTAACGCTGCGCTATATCTTCTTGCGTCACCTTAAACGAAATTTCAAGAAGAATTAAGGAATCGAATTCACAACCGTCGCGTTTAAAATCAGAATCTGTGTCGCAGCCGCTGTTCCACGACGGCCTCATACCTGTCCTTAATATTTATTCGTGACTATAATTTAGAAAAAAAATGTCACTCATTTAGTGATAAATAATTTTGTTTACAAATTCCTATAGCCATGCGTATTATACTTTGCGCACTCTCACTCATTGGTTAGAATAAAAATTGTAAATCAAAAAAAATAAAATTAAATCAGCTTCACGCTGTATCCCGTATATAGCTGTGTAGGCAGAGGGAACCTAGTGTTAAGATATTCCGTTCTCAACTTTTCACCGAATTTTACGAAGTATTGCGTGTTGAGTGGCAAATCTCAACGCCGGGCATTTGCCTTGGTGTCATGTCAAGAAATGAAAATATTAATTCATTTCCTCGAATGGAGATCGAACCCACGACCGTTGTGTTGCGTGTACGACGGTCTCAAATTAAGATTGTAAATAAAATAGCACAAAATATTATGTCATTTAGTTTTAGCCTTTATCCAAAATATATGGTCAAGTGTCTAAAGCTATCTGATAAAAGATAACGCTCCATTATTTGTATCAAAAATGTTATCAATTGGTATCGATCGTGGAATTTTTGGTTAAAATTGATAAAAAATATTTTTCAGTAGTAGTAGTAATACTAACTAAATAATAAGTATTATTATTTTTTAGAATCACGCAGTATCACGCAAAGAGAATATTAAATGTATGCGTGTTTCCGATTTTTAGCTCTATTTTTGAGTCATTCTAGTTTTCGCGTGCTGATAGCGGAATTCAACGTTGCACTTTGTTGCGATAGCGAGAAAATAAAAATAATTAATTTCCTGAATTGTAATCGAACCCACAACCGTCGCCTTTATAGTCAGATGCTGTGCCGTGACGGCTTCCTATATATTTTGTTTTTTTTTTACCTTCACGTATGCGTTGAGTATTCTAGGTATAGATAATTTAAGTCAAAGTATTCCATTTGCTATTTTCTGGATATTTGAAATATTGAGCATATATTGCCAATTTTTTTTTGTTTTTGTCTACCAGAGCAAAAAAATATTTCATCTTCTCTAGTACTGGAAATCGAACCCACAATCTGTCGCGCTTATACACTTTGTGCCCTACAATTTTATAGATGAAAATAACCTTTTTTTATTTTATATGAATTAAATGATTTTCAATACATATGAATTACTATCAATAATTTCCAGGCACAACATGGACCCAAGAAATGGTGTGGCTCGTAGAAAATGAATTAGACTACAAAACTGCCAAGGAAAAACCTCTTTTTGATCGGTTCCCTATGTTAGAGTAAGTGGATATGATATATCTTTTGGGGGAAGAGAAATAAGAAATAGGTTACCTTATTTTTTATATCTACTTCACAAATTGAAAAATTATGTATTCTCGTACGTTTTAAAATTCTGGATTCCTTCATAAAACAAATATTTTTATGCATGAAGTTAATATTGCTATACTGCTTAAGTGCTATACCAGTAAATGGAAATAAATTAAATATAATCATTGAGGCCGTCTTGGCACAGGGGCACAAGGGTTCTGTAAACGCAACGGTTATGGGTTCGCTTCTCATTGGGGGGAATAAAATACTTATTATTTTTATTTCCACGCTCTGGTAATATCAAAAACTGTCCTAAAGGCTCCGTTCGTCACTTTCCGCCGAGAACGGAGTGTCTGAACCCTTGGTTCTCAGGTTACGTCTGCCTACCGTGCTATGTGCAGTATACACTGTGAAGCTAAAAAAAAGAAAAAACCTTTAATTATTCGTGGAGATCGAACTCACGTCCATCGCAGTGATGCAATGTATGTGGATTTAATCTCGCAATCAGATGCTGTGACACTGCGCCATGACGGTCTCATTACTATATACGACTTTAGTATGTATGACGCATTCTACGATATTCAGGGCCCGTTTCACCGGTTACGAATAAAATTTTATAGTAATCTTATAATTAATGCTATCTCACAGGCACGTAAATATAAAATAACTGTTCCTTATATTTTCAAGAATAATTTTCTCATTAATGACTGATAACAGCAGGTAACAACTCATACAATTTGTTGCATTTTCAAATTACAAATAAGTATATAAAAATGAAATGCATGTATCAAATGTGTATCTATTAGATATAGCTATTCGAGACCTGTGAAACCAAAAATTATGGCTTGTCTGGCAGATAAGGCTGTTCTGGACTTTATCAGCCAGTGGTGAAACAGGCTCTGAGTGACATAAAATATTCAGCAGGTATTAATGACATTTAGCTATCATTATCATTTAATTAATTACAGACTAACATCAAAGATACCGGAGATAGCATTTGATTTGATCAAAAGTAACTTCATGAACCTCGGCTACTTCCAAGGCCTGAACCACGCGGCGAGGGTGCCGAGCTGGAAGAAGATAGAGGAGGCACCATCTCCTCGATTCATAAAGACACATTTACCTCTTTCCCTCTTACCTCCAACTCTTTTGACTACGGCTAAAGTCATCTACGTCGCCAGAGATCCTAGAGATGTTGCTGTTTCATATTATTATTTGCATAAAATGGTCACGAAAACGCTTATGAGAGCGACTTTCAATAACTTTTGGGATGCTTTTAGAAGAGATTTGTGTAAGTTTTTGCATTATATATTATTATATTATTAAAAAAATGTGGCAGAACTCAACGCCGCGCATTTGCCTCGATACCAGAGCGAAGAAATGGAAATATACATTTAAGTAAATATTTCATAGCCTCTAGTGAGATACGAACCCACAACCAGTCGGTTTTACAGTCACATTTTGTGTCCCTGCGTCACGGCTGGCCTCAATTTGATTAATTTTGATTTATACATGCTTAAAAGCTTTTGTATAGAATTTAATATGTTTTATATAAATATTTTTCGTTATTAAGTAAATGCTGGATTTAGTTCCATTCAACTTGAATTTGGCATATAAGTAGGTTAGGTAATTCCTATAGGAACTGAAAAATTAGATTTTCCATTTTACGTCATAAGATCCAAACATAAATTCGGGCAACGTCTAGTGTACTATTTTTTTCACGCCCTAGGTTGAGAGAACCTAGTGTTAAGACACTCCGTTGCCCATTTCCGAATCCAGCAGGCATCCGTGTTGAGGGGCGGAACCTAACGCCACGCTTTGCCTTGACACTAAGGCGGAGAAAATGGAAATATTACATATTTCATTTCCGAGCACATTAGCACACGAACCCACAATATGTATCGTTAAAGTCAATCTTTGTGCCCTTGCGCCACGACAGGTTTCTCTCTCTATTATGAGATTATTTATTCCGTTACTTTTAATTGTGTATTTAATAAATTATATCAAACTTTTTTTTCTCAGTACCTTGGACTCCAATAGTTGAACATACAAATGAAGCATGGAAGTTACGACACAATGAGAATCTCCATTTTATTTTCTACGAAGATATGATAAATGTTGGTAAATTTTTTATATTATATGTAAATAAATTTTTCTACACTAAAAAAAATTATAAAATTGAAGAGTTTGGTTAAACGTTCAAATAAACACGAAAGACAAAACAAAACAAACATAATTTTATAAATGATTATCACGTTAATTGTTTCAAAGTAACCCGCTACAGGTAAAAGCGCGGCGTTGGGTTCCGCCACTCAAAACGTTATGCCTCCAGAATCCGGCGGAAAGCGAGAACAGGAGTGTTTCATCACTAGGTTCCCTTTGTCTACCCTGCTATGATGCAACTTGAAACTAACAAAAATATTATCTATTTTACAGGATTTACCAAAAATGATCCGCGGTGTATGCAAGTTCCTAAACAGAGATTACTCGGATGATCAAATCAGCGCCCTCGCTGGCCATCTCAGCTTTGACAGTCTCAGAAAAAACAAAACAGTCAATAATACCAACAGCGAAAACGGCGAAATACAATTTATAAGAAAAGGTTTGTGGTCAATAGAAGTACCTTTTTTTTTAATTTAAAAATATGCTCTGTAGATTGCTTTAATATTATATGAGTCCAATCGTGGCGCAGGAGCACAAAGTGTGACTGTAAATCGACTGGTTGTGGGTTCGATCCTCACTCGAGGAGATGAATTATTTACTTAAATTTATATTTCCATTTCTTCGTTCTTGTATCGTGGTAAAAACGCGGCGTTGAGTTCTGCCAATACCCAATGCCTTCAGACTTCGGCAGAAAGTGAAGAACGGAGTGTCTTAACACTAGGTTCCCTCTGTCTACCCTGCTGTGTGCAGGATACAGCGTGAAGCTGATAATATTTTTTTATGTTACAAATGTCAGAGTGGCACAGCGACGTACCAACAAGCGTTCCACTGTAAACGATGGTTGTGGGTTTATTCTCATTTACTCGCTGTGGCAACGCAACAAAGCGCCGCTCCATATGCAATACTTTGAGAATTTGGTGGAAACCTTTGGGAGCAGAATGCCTTAACTTTAGGTGCTTAAGTTCCCTCTGTCCACTCTGCTATTATATTCCTCATTTAGTCGAGTGGGGATCGAACCCACAACCAGTCATGTCTTACAGCCATAGTCTTGTGGCCCTGCGTCACTACTGGTCTTATTTTTAAAATCCTTTGAGTCTATTAACCGACTTCTGTAAGAAAAGGAGGTTATCAATTCGACTGTATTTTTTATGTTTGTTAACTCAGAACTTTTTTTCTAAATCTATAACTTTCGAATTTGCTTTCTTTATTAACATAAAAAAATACATATTTCATAACAACAGGTGAAGCAGGCGGCTGGCGATCACATTTCGACGCCAAAATGGAAGTCCAAGCTGAAGACTTCCTCTCCACCAGATTACGCCATCTCGACCTGGCCTACCCATCACTCGCATCTGATGAAGAAGAGACGCATTTATAAATCTCCAAAACTAGATAAATCATCTTCAAAAGACTGATTTCTCCTAAACAATTGAGAAATATAAGGGACTATTCGTTCTGTAATTATTTTTTATACTTACAGAATTTAGGCTGTATAGGTTTGTTGTTTATTTTAGGCCGTCGTAGCGCAATGGTGTGGCGTTCGATATCCACTCGGTGGAATGAAATACTATATTCATTTTCTGGCTAAGTAGTTGGTAAAAATACAAAGATGGCAAACACAAAGTTTCTACGTAATATCACAGTATATATGGCGGAACTTAACACCGTGTTTTGTTGTTCAAATGCCAATTGTGCCTCGTGGCGTCTTTTTCTCTTTGTGTTAAAACGGTATATAGCAAATTTAAAAGAGAATCGATACAGGGTTAGTGCTCGGTTTTGGTTTTGGAGGAGTAATAGAGAGTATTTTTTGCATTTATAATATTGGCTCTAACCTATCCTCTATGTAAGTTAAGTAATAAAATTTGATATGATATAATTTTATTTATGTCTGTAATATATAAAATTATACAAATTTATTTACAACAACAATTGTATTTAAAACTAATTAAGGTTGTATGATAGAATAATATATATTGAGGCCAAGGCGCAGGGGCACAAGTGTGACTGTAAGCGCGACTGGTCGTGAGTTCGATCGCCACTCGAGAAAATGAAATATTTATATAAATTTATAGTTTTCTTTCTTCGCTATGGTGTTGAGGCAAAGCATGGCGTTGAGTTCCGAAAGCCAACAGGTAATGCCTCCAAAATTTAGCGGAAATTAATGTCTTAACACTAGGCTTTTCTCCCTACCCTGTAGTGTGCGGCATACAGTGTGAAGCTGAAGAATAATATATATTTAGAACTAGTACCTTAGTTTAGTTAGTATTACTGAAGAACTTGTTCTCGTGTGTATTTTGAAGACATGTAAAATTCACAATATTTGAATTTTATATTTTTTATTTTTATAGTATATTTTTTGTGTTCATCGCATATAGCCTTATTTATTTTATTTAAAAGAAAAAGAAGGAAAAGTAAAAAGAATTAAAATAAGATTCTAACTGATCGCTGTCTCTACGTGAAAGACGCGACGCCACGCACGAGACCATTTATTTTTGATTTTAATGCAGTTTTATATATGCAAGCCTTTTTATTTATTAATCAATTTAAAAAAAAAAAATTGGTCTACAAATAAAAAATGCTAGAAAATAAATGTTTAATTGAATTGATAATGATAATGTTATTAGAACACAGGGTGCTTTAGATTAGTAAAGAAATAGTTCAAGCGGGCGAAGCCGTCGATAGTTATATATAAAATCGGTTTTGTTTCCTATACATAATAAAATGATATACGTGTATGTTAATTTCCTTATATGAATGAATCTCAAAAATACTGAACAGATTTTCGTTCTATTGTTTTCTAAAAGGAATGTTTTATTGTAAGTTAAAATTAAATAAAAATATAAAAAAAAAGATATTTTTTCATAGTAATGAAATAATTAAGGTCAAATATTAATTATTACATGAAATTAAACAAATAATTGACATTTAATGTACATGAGGCCGTTGTGGTAAAATGTTTGACTATAGACGCGATGGTTGCCATTTCGATTCAGTCATCTTTCACAGCGGCGCGGCGTTAAGTTCCACCATTCAATACGCCATTACGCAAAATTTGAGTTGAAATAGGTAACGCAGTGTCTTACAGATAATTTGAATTTTCACTCTTTATCTATAGAAAATATTCACGAATTAATTAAAAAAAACTCGATAAAATCTTACATTATAATATAGTATCTTGTCACTATATTAAGTGTTTTTTTAAGTAAATTTTTAATAATTATTTATTAAGTTCTATAAAAAAAGTCTAAATAAAATATTTTTTTCATATTAATTGTTTTTATTTTTACCCGACTGCGCGAACTAAAAGTAGTTAGTCTAAATTTGCTTAATTTTATATATATGTATATTTAATTTAATTCTATTTGTTTCCAAAGTAGAGAATGTCCTCTTTTCACCTGATCTCCAAGTCTCATCTTAAGGGTATATAATTAGGCCAGTCGTCAGTAGATCTAATAATATTTAACAAACGAGGTTTCTTAACGTGCCCTCCAAAACACGGAAGAGGTAGAATTACCTCCATTATTCTGTACCTTACTGAAGTAAATGTAGTCTAATGAATTTGTTTTATAGTTGTAAAGATAGTAATATTTTTTAAACATTTTTAAAATGTTATTCCACACTTAGGAAAGGAAAATATTTATTTAGAAAAGGTATAAAAATTTGAACGTAGCGAGACTCGAACCCGCGCCTCCTGAAAACCGACCAGGTCTAATAAATAATCCTGGTCGGTTTCAAGGAGGCACGGGTTCGAGTCCCGCTACGTTCAAATTTTTATACGTTTTCTAAATAAGTAAGATACTAATATTGTACTTTTTTTTCATATTCATTCAATTTTTTTAATATTATTTAATTTTTTTTAAAAAATATTCTAGAATAAAAAATATTTGGATGTTAAACTCAAGCTTTGCTTTATCAAGAAAGAAATAAGTTCTATAGTGTGAATAAACGTTTTAAAGATACGAAAGAACAGCAAAAATATTTTTTGTGAAATTTATATGACTGGTTCCTGAGAGACTACTTACCCTTAATATCTAAACAGAAGACCTCGGTTGACTTTTGAAAATACAGTATCAGTAATATACAGCATCCATTAAAGCCTTCCCCTGTACCAAATATCAGCTCACTAGGTCTATGGGAAGTGTAAGTTCTATTTTGATGATGATGATGTGACCTACAAGATTGAAATTCGAAGGTTCTAGTGTGTGTTCATAGCATTAGATCAAATCAAATCAAATTAGCTTCACACTGTATCCCGTACACAGCAGGGTAGACAGAGGGAACCTAGTGTTAAAAGACTCGTCGTCGACTCGACGTCGAATTCTGGTAACATTGCTTATTGAGTGGCGTAACTCAATGCTGCGCTTTGCCTCGACACCAGAGCGAAGATAATGAAATTATAAATGTAAATAAATATTTAATTTCCTCCAGTGGGGACCGAACCCACAACTGTCGCATTACAGTCACATCCTTGTGCCCCTGGGCCACGACGGCCTGTACTAGGCACTGCCGTGTCTTCATATTAATTGTATTGCAAGTACATATGTCAAGTAGAAAGAATAAGGCATACAGTGTGAAGATTCATAAAATCTGGCGATGTGAGAGAGAATCTTAAGTACACGCTATGGCTTTAAGTTCGATTCCCACCTGGTGGGACACCACTCCACAGGCATTCTCGAATTTGGTCGAAAAGCGAAGAAACCCCCTCTCCATGCTTATAAAAAGAAAAATAAAAAATATATACATTTAATTCAGTTTCACATATTATTTAGCTACATAGAAAGTAAAGAAACCAGCCTAGTAAGTTGACAGTGTGACACTAGTACTTGTAATAAGAGGCCTCCTCCGGGGACCTCTTCCATATATCTACCTTTTTACATTCGTTATGGAAACAAAATAAATGAAATATACCATAGATATATAGAAGAGAGAAAAAATATTAATAAATAACTAAATTTATGTATGTAGATCAAACTTTATTTAAACTTTTAAATTATTTTTTCCTTTATTCATATGAAACTTCTACTTTATGCAATAAGTTATATTTATTACAATATTTTAAAGCAATTTCATATTAGATTTAAATGTACATCGCATTCGAAATACCATTTAGTGATGTAGTATTAAAATACTATAACTGAAACGTTCTGTTCATATTTGACTAACTTTTGTTCGAATTAGGTACTACTGCAGTAGTAGCAGTTTATTAACTTCTACTATCTAGATTATAACTCATATAATATGCTTGCTAAGTTGTTCCATAGTGTTTAAATTTACTTAGTTTAATTTTAAGCCAATATACTAATATATGAGGCTGTGGTGCAGGAGTACAAGCGACGGCAAACGAGAAAGTTTGTTGGTTCGATTCTCACTAGAAAGCGAAAAATAGGGAACTGAAGTATCTTAACACAAGGTTCCCAGGTTCCCTCTACCTATTTTGGTGTGTGCGTGATACAGCGCCGAATAAAAAAAAGTGTTGTCAAGCTTAGTGAGGCCAGTCGTGACGCAGGGGCACAAAGTGTGACTGTAAAATCGACTGCTTGCCGGTTCGCTCCCCACTCGAGGAAGTGAAATATTTATTTACATTTCTTCGCTCTGATGTCGAGGCAAAGGGCGGCGTTGAGTTCCGCCACTCAACACACAATGCCTCCAGAACTTGGCGGAAAGTGGGGAACGGAATGTCTTACCACTAGGTTCCCTCTGCCTACCCTGCTGTGTGCGGGATACAGCGTGAAGCTGATTTATTTATTTGAAATTAATTAATTTGTTTCTTATTAAACTATATTTAAGCTAAGAGGTTGTGTTAAACTGTAACATTAAGACTAAAATAATAAGTATCAAAACCAATAACGAAAGTGCACTATAATGGACATCTCGAGTAGAAATTGCCAGTTATTAGAAGAGAAAGGAAAGAATCAGTTTCACAATATTACATTCTTTGCCTTATTTTCTCATATATGAGACTTTAAATATAAGAATGGCATTTATTCTTTAAATTTATTATACAAATATTTTGTTTAAATCAACGAAACGTTCAAACTTTAATACGTTTTCTGAAATCGTAATAATATTTAATTGTAACAAGTGTTAAACGACAGGTTGTAGCTTCAATTCCTATTATAAAATTTTAAAAAAACAAATTAAATCAGCTTCACGCTGTATCCCGCACACAGCAGGGTAGGCAGAGGGAACCTAGTGTTAAGACACTCCGTTCCCCACTTTCTGCCTAATTCTGGAGGCATTGCGTGTTCAGTGGCAGGACTCAACGCCAGGAAATATAAATTTAAGTAAATATTTCATCTCCTCGAATGGGGATCGAACCCACAACCAGTCGGTTTTGCAGTCACACCTCGTGCCGCTGCGCCACGACCAGCCTCAATTCCTATTATATTTCCTAAAAAAAAAACCAAAGAACAATCAACCAGTCAACCAGTTTATGAATCAAGAATCATTATAAAACCCACTCCACCTCGAGTCCAGTCATTTTCCGATTCGAAAACAAAAAGCCCGGATCGGAACGGACGTGTGATTTATAGTCCAGGTTATTACATTTTGATTTATCGCAGGAACATATTCAAACAGAGGGTAGCGACATGTAAGAATTAATAAGGCATAGTTCGGTGTCGTATGTCATTGTCATTTTATACTAGGATTTACTGGCTTTCTAGTTGCTCTATCTGGTCTCTCACATTTTACTTACAATATATAGGTGATTTTTATAAGATAAAAAAACACAGCTTGAAGTTTTTTTGTTAGCTTTTTTTAGCATAGAATTTAGGGTTAAGTTAAGTAACTCTGTGTTCACCAATTGCTATTCAATTTCTGAAATATTTTGTTTTGAGTGACGGAAATCAACGCCGCGCTTTGTATCTGAGTGAGGAAATAAAATTATTTTTAATATAATCATTTCACCGACTCAATGCTTCCAAAATTTGGCGGAACGGATGTATCATTGGGGACGGAGTGTATAAACACTAGCAATCCCCCGAGTGGTGATCGAATCCACAACCATCTTGTTTTTGGTCAGATGTTGCCACATCACGACGGTCTCACCTATTTACAAGATTTTGTTATAAATTTTCAAATTTTTGGGTAAACTAGTGTGTTTAAAAAAAATAAATAAATAAATCAGCTTCACGCTGTATCCCGCACACTGCAGGGTAGGCAGAGGGAACCTAGTTGAGTGGCAGAGCTCAACGTCGCGCTTGTCCTCGACACCAGAGCGAAGAAATGGAAATATAAATTTAAATAAATATTTCATGTCCTCGAGTGGGAATCGAACCCACAACCAGTCGGTTTTACAGTCACACTTTGTGCCGCAGCGCCACGACTGGCCTCACGTGTGTGTTTAAATTGACAGAAAAAATGACAATTTTCAAAATTTCTTCAGCTGTAATCAGACAAAGTTGGTGTTTCACGTCTAATTAGACGAAGTGCGTTGTTGCATTGTACTATTCAAAACGCAAAGCATTTTTGCGAAAATCTGAAGGATGAGTGTAATTTTAAGAATTTTTCTTCATCTCTACTATACTCTACTAAACATGTTTTTTTTGTAAGGAAGTCCTTCATAAAATATTTTTTTAAAGGATAGATGACTTGAAATTATACAATCCATATTTCTTTCAACTTGGTATGTATATACACACTTAAATGAGTTTTTAACTGGCTTCTTTTTTCAAAAAGGCGAAGGTTGTATATTCGATAATATTCTTTTTATGTGTATTAATATTATATTGATAACTACTAAAATTAAATTACCGAACAAAAAACATAAAATTGACATTGTAACCATAGTGACATGTATGAAGAGGATGATGGTAGTGGACGAGGCGAAAGAGGTATGTACGGACCGTAGCGTTTGGCGCTCCGTTCTCTCTGAATCAATCAGAGAGAACAAGAGATAAAGCGTGAAGTTAAGTTAAGTTAAGTAAAAAAATACTTACTTCTTGGTTTCAATTTTATTTTTTTCTGACAACGCAGACTGCTGCCAATAAATATGTAATGCCTAACTGTACCTCTAGGGTGCTGTTGATCGATTGATTGATAATGATTGAGACAAAAACTTATCGACTTTAATATATATGATTACCTTTGAGGCAGACAGGGGCACAAGCGTGCTACAGTAAACGCTACAGGTTGTGGGTTCATATCTCTGTGTTGGAAATTTAAAAAAAATATTTAAAAAAAAATCAACTTCACGCTGTATCCCGTACACAGCAGGGTAGGCAGATGGTACTTGATGTTAAAACACTCCGTTACCTATTTTCCGCCGTATTCTGAAGGGTGTTGAGTGGCGGTACTCAACGCCGCGTTTTGCCTCGACACCACAGCGAAGAAATTCAAAATTTTAATCGAACCTCCAACCTGTCACAAATTTTCATACAACATTATATTATATTTGCGATATAATTACCTAAACTTACACACATATTACACAGGAAACTGATACCTTGACGCGTACACTGCACAGTTTCATTTCAGGAACACGAACAACTAGGGCGTGTCGTGAACATCAAAGCGTATTGAGCACCGATACCCGATCTAATAACTAACAAGTTACTAACTATGTATTCGAACCTGGATACCGCAGGAATTTAATACTGACTTTTTACATTAAACTTGGCTTTTACTTGTTTTTTTTTCAGCTTCACGCTGTATCCCGCACACAGCAGCGTAGGCAAAGGGAACCTGGTGTTAAGACCCTCCGTTCTCCATTTCCGCCGAATTCTGGAGGCATTGTATGCTGAGTGGTGGAACTCAACGCCGCCCTTTGCCTCGACACCAGAGCGAAGATATGAAAATATACTTTTTAATAATTATTTCATTTCCTCGACTGGGGATCGAACGCTAGCGACCCGATTGCGGCTTCTCCCGCTTGTCCTACACAATTATTTATTTTCTCATCTCAATATCCATACATTAAAAGCAAAAGTTTTCGACTTTACGTTGATATAACTTTTTAATTTTATAAATCGATTCAAATAAAAATAACATTAAATAGTAATCCTTTACAATTTGGCTAAATATAATACAAAAACTGTTGTTAAACGTTTAATAGTATAAGCCGTTTCTGAGATTAGCTTGCACAAACGCACAAACAAACATTTAAAGAGAAAAAACCACGTACGCACATTCTTATATTGATAAATGTCTCCGATAGTATATTTTCTCATATATATTAGAGGAGGATTATTTCCAGCAGTGGACTGTAAATAGGCTGATGGATAGAGTACCCAGTTACAACTTTGTTATAAAAAAAAAACTAGGTTCCCTCTGCCTACCCTGCTGTGTGCGGGATACAACGTGAAGCTGATTTTAACTTTATTATTTGCATAGATATTTTGGTTTACATATGTACTTTGTTTAAAAAAAGTGTGGCATGAGGCGCATGTATCAATGAGTGCCTTTAATCAGTTTAACGCTGTTTTTCATATATAGTAGACTTAGCAAAGAGAACTTAGAGTTATGACACTCCATTCTCCGTTTTCCACTCAAATTCCCTACATGTCAAATGGTGGAACTCAGCGCCGCACTTTTAATAAGTTCTCTTTGCCAATTCTTATAAAAATAGAAAAATGTATTTCAATATTAATACCTTATTAAACTAAACAACGAAATTGTTTTAGCGGGCTTCATTATAAAACTCGTGGAGCGTTAATTATTACATTAATCAAGCGATAAGCGATGGTTGAATCTAAAATGGCAAGTTTTCTTCACTTGGTACTCTCTTTTTATTTTTTACCCGACTGCGGTAAAGTCGAAACGGAGGGTTATGTTTTTACGCGTATGTATATACTTTAACACACAAATATATATGTGTGTTTGTTTCTTTGTTCCCTTGTTACTGTTAAAGTAGTGAACCGATTTTGATAAATAGTACGTCGTTAGATTTTTTTTTGATGACGCGGGTGCCAAGTACCTACTGGGTATATAGTTTATGCAGTCAAGATTTATAATTGTAGATTTACAGTAATAATTTAGAGACCAGTCGTGGCGCAGGGAAACAAAGTATGACCGTAAAATTGACTGGTTGTGGGTTCGATCCCCACTCGAGGAGATGAAATATTTACTTAAATTTATATTTCCATTTCTTCGCTCTGGTGTCGAGGCAACAGGTGGCGTTGAATTCTGCCACTCAACACGCAATGCCTTCAGAATTCGGCGGAAAGTGGGGAACGGAGTGTCTTAACACTAGGTTCCCTCTGTCTACACTGCTGTGTACGAGATACAGTGTGAAGCTGGTTTTATTTATTATATTTATATGAGTTAATAGTAAATGGAAATGCCTTACTAATAATCAATAGCAATTTTGAAGTATTACTTATAATGTACTGGTCGTCGCGGCGCATGGGTACAAAGGCTAACTGTAAGCGTGACGGTTGCGGATTGGATTGCCACTTTGGGGAATGAATTATTCTCATTTCCTAGCTCTGGTAAAAAGACAAAGCGCGGCGTTGAGTTTCGCTATTCAACCATACAGTTTTCAAACACACACTGTCTCAAAAATTGGGCGGTGCATGGCAACAGAGTGTCTTAACCCTTGCTTATGTAACATGAAGCTAAAAAACTTATAATATAATTTTTACAATCTGCAAATTGAGATTATTTTAGTTTTAAATCTAATGCTAGGAAAGAAATAATTCAAAAATAAGTTAGGATTGGTTGTAAGGATTCATTACATTTCCTTAATTAATGCCTTTTGTTCATGTTAAAAAATAAAGAAGAGAAAAACAAGAAGAAATAAAATAAAGAGAACGTAATGGAATATACTATTTCTTATAATAACTTAGAAGCTACCGCGTCCATTGTGGAGTATAAAGCTGGGAGTATTAACCGACACAAATGTATTTACTTCAGCTTTCTCTTTACTTCGTTTACATTATAATAGCAGTTGGGATTAAGAAAGACAATTGAAATAATTAATATGTAAAATGTTATTTTTAAGTTAAAATATAGTTTTTTGTTACTAAAATGTTAAATTGAGGCCAGTCGTGGCGCAGCGGCACGAGGTGTGACTGTAAAACCGACTGGTTGTGGCTTCGATCCCCACTCGAGGAGATGAAATATTTACTTAAATTTATATTTCCATTTCTTCGCTCTGATGGCGAGGTTAAGCACCGCTTTGAGTTCTGCCACTCAACACGCAATGCCTCCAGAATTCCGCAGAAAGTGGGGAACGGAGTGTCTTAACACTAGGTTCCCTCTGCCTACCCTGCTGTGTGCGGGATACAGCGCGATGCTGATTTGATTTGAAAATGTTAAATTTTATTGGAAAATAATTGATTTTATTTGAAGACTAGCTTTTACAGGCTTCTTCCGTATGCTCAAATGTCTAAGAGTTATGTACGACACGTGTCATATTGCAAGGTAGCTCTGACCGCGGGAATTTGAAATTATAAATGCGATTTAATATAGCCTTCCTCAATTAATCGATTATTTAATCTAAAAATATATATTTTTTAATTTGAACTAGCGCGTTCAAACAAACAAACTCTTCAGCTTTATAGTATTAGTGTAGGTATAGATGGTAAAATTCTATACTATATTATATAATTTTGAGTTTAAAGAATATAGTGATGTGCCTTTAGATTTTGTCTTTCACGTCATACCCTTAGTTACGTGATAAATGTAAAAAACATAAACAAAATTTACTTTTTCATTAAATAAATAGACGACCTACGACAAATGTTATATTTCTGTACCACAGTTCTTAACGAGATATTTAAAAAATATGTAATTAAAATTACATTTTTTATAGCGTCGTTTGGATTTATTTATGCTGTGCCTTAAGTGTTCATAATTAAAAAGTTTGGTCGTAAAAGAGGATGAACTACACGTAATGAGTATAGTTTGGCACGAATAAGCCGTTTGGTATTTAATCTATAGAGGCCTTTAATCTTTATATATTTATATTTGGTCATTTATAGGGTTCCGTATCTCAAAACGAAGAAGCGGAACCTTTGTAGGATCGCTTTGTTGTCCGTCTGTCAATAGTATTTATCCGGAAATTACGTAGATATATCAATTTGAAATTTATATCAAATATTCTGGATCACAGTCCTCTGAATCACAGATCAAGTTTCTAAGTCAATGCAATCAAAAGATGCAAGAGTTCATGCATCGCTTTTGTCACATTTTGTATGAAATTCGCCGGTAAGAAGCTCCTGTTGCTCACTTTCCGACGAATTTTGAACTCATTGCGTGTTGAGTGACAGAACTCAACGCCGCGCTTTGCCTCAATATCAGAGCTAGAAATTGAAAATTTTAAATATTTCACATCCTCGAGTGGCAATCGAACCCACAACCTGTCACGTGAACACAATTTATTTATATTTTTTCATTTTGATTATATTTTTTTAATTAAATAAACAATACAATATAATAATAAATGAAAGCGCGGCGTTGAGTTCTGCTACTCAACACGCAATGCCTCCAGAATTCGGCAGAAAGTGGGGAACGGAGTGTCTTAACACTAGGTTCCCTCTGCCTACCCTACTGTGTGCGGGATACAGCGTGAAGCTGATTAATTTTATTTTATAATAAATGAAAGCGTTCTAATGAGTCAATCGTTGCAAACCCACATACTCACTACTCTAACATTTACCGCATTTTGCAGCACAGTAAATGTATTCTGCGGTCGCGGAAGCTTTTAAATATATATTGATCGCGGTGAAACACCCTAAAAGTGCAGAAATCAGTTTGGTTTTAAACAAATTTAATTATTTTTCTATAAATTATTTAATAGTTGTACCCGCCTGTAACATTGTAAGTGGAATGGCGGAACCCAACGCCGCGTTTCTCCTCACCAAAATGACTAATCGGGACCGATCGTACAAATGTTGCGTTTATAGTCTCATGCGTGTACCCCTGTGCCATGACGTTTCAAGTTTGACATCATTTTTTTTTAGTTTTCGCACTGTATCCCACACACAGCAAGGTCGGCAGAGGGAACCTAGTGTTAAGACACTTCGTTCCCCATTTCTCGTTGATTTCTGGAGGCATTGGGTGTTGAGAGATAGAACTCGATGCCTCGCTTTGTCTCGACACCAGAGTGAAGAATTGAAAATATTAAATAATTCATTTCGTCGAGTAGGAATCAAACCCACAACTAACATCTATTCTGGCAGTACCAAATTAAATAAACAGGTACATATTTTCAACTTGTTTAAATAGACACGTTATCAATATTCTGTAAAACGTAAAGTAATTAAAGCTTTATTATATGAGCCTGTTGTTTTTATCTCAAATCACCTGTTTGTGGCCTCTTCTTGTAAATATATTTAGGTATATAATTAAAGAAAGAGGCATCTACTATCTACTAATTTAAATTATATTAATATTATAAGTAAGTTCAATTCCCACGTATAAGCGTAGATATTGAAGGGCAATCCGGGTGGAAGTGCCAAAGCTATATTTTTTGGAAATAAAAAAATATGGTGAAAAATAAAAAAAAATATACAAAAAAAATCATTCTATTCTAATCTGTCTTTTTGGGGAACAGAATGTCCTAGCACCAGGTCCAGGATGTCCAGGTTCACTCTGCTCTTACGCTGCTATGTGCGGGATACAGCTGAAGAAAAAGACAAATAAAATCTGCTTAAGGTCGAGTAAGGTTCAAATCTATACAGGGTGGAAGAGCGCCCCATTTACGGAAACAGCATATAGGGTAAAATATTTCAAACCTATACCTAAAGAAATTAATCAAGATGCCTCAACAGTTTGGACGTAGGATTTTTTTTTTTCATTTCACGATTTTTATCCATACCTGTATTTCGTGTGACGCGATTACGTATAGATCCCAATAACATAAACACTTACTACTACAATAATACTACTAAAGGTTAAACAACTTTTAACTTTATCGCCAATACATACGACTCGATTTCGAAATGAGGCGTGTGCGGCGGTGTTCCTTTGATAGGTTTATGTGTGCGTGCATCATCCTTACAAATGGCGTTTTGTTTTAAAATGACAATTTTATTATTTATTTTGTTTGAAAAAAAAAACTTTTTCATTTTTGGCAATTTATTTTTTTCTGAATTATATTAGGCTTTTATAGAGTAGTTAAAACTGTGGTTTCATTTAATGTGGTGCTGACACTTCCACCCTGTATATATAAAAGGACTTGTGCTGACTGACTGAGGTAAGACGCACGCAGAGCCGTAACCGCTGATAGTAGAAACGTGAAATTTGGGCAGATGTTTATTTTCATATTCTGGACATCCACTAAGAAAGGATTTTGAAAAATTTTAACCCTAAAGTGATGAAATAGGGGTTTAAAGTTTATATGGATTTTTTTAAAATCGGCACCGATTTTTATAAGATTTGAAATTTAGACTCTTATAAAAACATTTCATTGAATACGTGTTTCATGGTTTTTTAGAATTCACCCCCTAAGGGTGCAAATAAGGAGTTGAAAGTTTGTATGGAAAAATCTTTAAATCACCACCGATTTTTATAAAAAAAATAATTCAGACTGTTAAAAATATTTTATTGAACACGTGTTTCGTGGTTTTTTTAGTGTTTAGTTAGTTTAGTTTTAAGTGTCCAAATAAGCGGGCGAAGCCGCGCGCGCCCACTAATTTACTCATAAAAATTAAAATAAAAAAAACCATGTAAATCAAAACACATACTAAGAGATGTTTAACTCCTTTTCGTCTTATTTATAATTCGCGGGAGATAAAAACGACGTTAGATCTCACTGTAAAAATAAAAATTTAAATGAACCACGCCTCTGTGACGTCGATTGACCTTGATTCAAAATCTAAGTATAAACATTTATATATTATAGAATAGTAATTTTGTAGAAGTGGTGAATTGGATCTAAAATCAAAAGATCTGAAAAATTATAAGAATTTGGGATTAGTGTTTGGATTGGATTTTAAGAAAAAATATTGAGGCCGTCGTGGCGCTGTGGCACAAGTGTGCGACTGTTAACGAAACGGTTGCGGGTTCGATTCCGACTCAGGGTAATGACAGCCGGTGAGTTCCACCACTCAACACGCAACACCTCGAGAATTCAGCAGAAAGTGGGGAACCGAAAAGTCCTAATGGAAATAGAATGTCTTAACACTAGGTTCCCTCTGCCTACTATGCTACAGTGGTGGTGGGATACAGTGTGAAGCTAAAAAAAACAAAATAAAATTATAACCTTCGCCTTTGCATTTCTTGTATAGATATTTTTTATTTTAGATATAATTTATTTTACAACCACAGCTTCATGTTTTTGCCATCATAGCGGGGACGGAGAATGTAGTGTTAAAGCACGCCGTTTCCACCTCTATAAAAGATATTTCCTGTTGAGTAGCGGGACTGTTTGCGATATTTAATTAATAAAAAATGAGAAATTATTATACTTAAAACACAATCACTCTTCTAAGGTAGCATCGAACTCACAATCATTATACAACTTCACTTAGTCGAGACTTTAAAGAGACAATGGAGTGTCTTAACACTACTTTCTCTTTCCCACCTGATATTAAAAAAAGATTGCTAAACATAAAAACATATTTAGATAACTTTCCCTATAGAAATTGTTCTTAAATATCACATAAAACAACTCCAGATAGCAACAAGGCAAAAATTTAAAAACAAACATTTAATTAATTTTTATCACTGAATTAAAATAATGTCAATATGACATATAATTATTATTCAACGACTTACGCGTACCCAAATACTATCAGTCGAGTTGCGCAAGCGCCGGTCAACGCACGTATTTATAGAAATGGCGTCGCGTAAACTAAATAATTTTGTTGTTTTAGCTAGGAATTACAGTTCAAAAGCTGACAAAAATGTTGCCTTCCTCGGCCTTGGTAATATGGGAGGGTATATGGCAGCGAATTTAGTTAAAAAGGTATTTGTTTTTTAGTTTATTTTTCTTTTTAGGTTAACTAAGCTGTCTGTACCGGTGTGGTGTGATAGGAATGTATAATTGTAAACCGGTTTGTTAGTGTAAATATATAAGAGATATATATATTATATTATATAATGATAAAATATTGTGTTTTGTTAAGTTTTATCATATTTTTATTTATTTATCTTTGTGTTTGAATATATTTGAAATTAATGTATGGAACACCTGTTTCCAGTAATTGTATCGGCGATATAGGATAACAGAATTGTAATATAATACACTACATTACATTATTAATAATTAATTAATGAGGCCAGTCGTGGCGCAACGGCACAAAGTGTGACTGTAAAACCGACTGGTTGTGGGTTCGATCCCCACTCGAAGAGATGAAATATTTACTTAAATTTATATTTTCATTTCATCGCTCTGGTCTCGAGGCAAAGCGCGGCGTTGAGTTCTGCCACTTAACACCCAATGCCTCCAGAAATCGGCGAAAAATGGGGGACGATGTGTCTTAATACTAGGTTCCCCCTGCCTACGTTGCTGTTTGCGAAATACAGCGTGAGGCTGTTCTCTTTTATTATTTAGGTTGACGACTAACCAGAACTATTACGATCACGTATACAATTGAAAATAATTTTAAAATCGCATTTAGTTAATAGGTTACCGTGAAATAGTAGTATTTTTAATGAAAAATGTATGTATAACAAGCCGAGGTCAAAACATTGTGGCGGATACGACGATAAAGGGAATATTTATTTTACTTTATATTTTATGTATTTTAGAGCATATATATTTTTTTATATTATGTATATAAAAAAAAACTTATATGGTTTGCCTTATACACGAGTCACTTATATTAATTAATAATATGACTCCGAATCTAAATTTTTACCACCTCTTGTACCTTTTTGTAGCTTAACATATTTTAACAGCGCAACAGTGGCTTATATTGGTTATTCACGCAAAGCATAGCAGAGAGAAACTAGAGTCAAGACACTCCATTCCTCGCTGTCGATTTTGAGACATTGCGTGTTGAGTGGCTGAACTCAACGACGCCCTATGTCTTGTCTGTGTAGAAAAATTTAAATTATTAATTACCCATAGTGCGGATAAAACCTTCAATTAACACGTTTATAGTAAAAAATGTTTATAGTTTAAATTTATTAATAAAGGGTTTAAATGTGTAGTAAATAAATGCAAATCTGCCTGATAACTGGTAAGATACTTCTCATATAAGTATAAGCATTTAATGAAAAAAAAATAACCTATCCGATCAGACAGCATTACGTTATCAGCTGTTATCAAAATGGAGATAACAAACACTCCATTAGCATAAAGCGCTAAATAAATTGGTTTTTATTATATTTATTTAATTTTTATATGAATAAATAAATATACTTCTTTGATTATGTAATACAAATATAAAGTATTAGATAACTCAAAACTATTGTATTATAAGGAAAATAAAAAAAAAAAACCCCGACTGAATAAAGTAAATTAATGTATGCAGTAAGACTCGCGCCATCAAAACAAATCCAAGGACGTATCACTTATCAAAAATAGTTCACTGGTTAAATAGTTATAAGGGAACAAAGGGACGGTCACACATACATACGTTCTAAAAATATAACTGTCTTGTTGGTCTTCGCTGCAGTCGGGTAATTGCTAATTGCTTATAGCACGATGGTACAATTTGACAGGCGTTGAGGAGTTGAGTCCTGCCACCTAATACGTGTGTATCAGGACACTCTGTGCCTCCATTTCTCTCTGCCTACCCTACAAAGCGGCATACAGCGTGAAATTGTAAAACAAATATTTTCAGCAAAAGAAACATTTATATTTTTAACATTTTTGAACTGTTAATCCACACTTAGGAAAGAAAAATACTTATTTTTTAGAAAACGTATAAAAATTTGAACGTAGCGTGACTCGAACCCGCGCCTCCTGGAAACTGACCAGGCTCTCTGACCACTAAGCCATACGTTCTGGTATGGCTATTAGCCATACGAGAACGTATAGAATTAAGTAATATCGCTAAATATAAGGAAAAAGTGTCTTTTCAGATTTTTAAGAAAAAACATTTTATTTTTTTCTGTAAAATAACATTTTTAACATCCAAGAATGATATGGGACACAATATTGTATAGGCTGGTCGTTATTCGCTAACAATCTCTATTCAACAGTGTTAGCATTTGGGGACTCGACGTTTTGACTCTTTCGAACAAGTTGTGTGACCTTTATACAAATCGCCATATATTTAAAAGTATAAGCAAATGATTGTTTAATTATATGAATATGGAATAAAAGTTTATCAACTTTTATTCCATATTCCATATATCTATTTTTTTATGAGTTTGAAAGGATACTTTAAATACTATATTTTGATAACAAAAAATTAAATCAACTTCACGCTGTATTCAGCAGGGTAGGCAGAGGGAACCTAGTGTTAAAACACTCCGTTTCCCACTTTCCGCCGTGTTCTGGAGACATTGAGAGCGAAAAAATAAAAATATATATGTAAATAAATATTTCATTTCCTCGAGCGGGGATCGAACCCCATAACAGGATAATTCTTTCTTGCCTCAAGTAGCCTTTCCATGATTCAATGCAAATAAAATGAGCTATATACCCCTTCTCTCTATCTGTACTGTACTGGATATATAATACCGTTTGTTTTAATTGCAGCGCAGTCGTCAAAAAGTTTACGCGGTACTGGTTGTATAGTTTTTTTTGCTGTTGCTGTTTTGATCCAAATTTTAGTTTTTTTTTAAAAAAGAAAGTTTTTTAGTTTTTTTTAAAATATCGATTTTTTTTTAAATATCGTTGGATTGGGTCCATTATAATTCTGTGAATTTCATGATTATGATAGAACATACTTTTCAAAACTTTCTATACGGCTATGCGCTAATTTTGTATGAAATTAAAATATATTTACTTTGCATAATATTTTCTATATATTCAGATGACTATTTTGTACCTTAAAAATAATTATTTCGTGATTTAAATTCCTTAAAAACAAACTATTCTAAACAAAATAGATCTAAATTTTGTACATTATAAACACGATGCTATGATGAATTACTGAAAATAAATGTTTATAATTTATTACATAAAAAAAAATAAAAAAATAATACAATAAAAGTAATTATATATTACTTTTATTGCGCAAGAATTTTCTTTAGTTTTAATTCTATTTTCTTATAGGCGTTCAATCTTTTCTCATTATTTTTCATGTTATTAGTTAGTAGCGTATTAGGTGGGTTGTGCAAACATTTGTAATCCACCATTTTGAATAAATAACAATATTAATGAGGCCAGTCGTGGCGCAGCGGCACAAAGTGTAGCTGTAAAACTGACTGGTTGTGGGTTCGATCCCCACTCAAGGAGATGAAATATTTACTTAAATTTATATTTCTGGTGTCGAGGACAAGCGCGGCGTTGAGTTCTGCCACTCAACCCGCAATGCCTCCAGAATTCGGCAGAAAGTGGGGAGCGGTGTGTCTTAACACTAGGTTCCCTCTGCCTACCCTGCTGTGTGCGGGATACAGCATGAAGCTAAACGTTTAAACAACAATATTAATCAGTCCTGATTGAAGTCGTGTCGCAGGAGCATAAGCGTGTGGCTGTAACCGCAACAGTTTGATTGTTCGATCCCCACTCGAGAAAATGAAATATTTTATTGAAAATATAAATAATATTTCTTCTTTATGGTGTCGATGCTAAGCACGGCGTTGAGTTCCGCCATACCACACGTAACGTCTGTAGAATTTGGCTGAAAGTGGGGAGCGAAATGTATAAAACACTAGGCTCCCTCTGCCTCCCCTATTATATGCGCTTAGTTGAAAAAAAAGATTTCATGTTCATATCTTTTATTATTATCATGTCTGTTATTTACATAGCAACTGCACTGAACTGAAGTCAAAATCCAAATTTCAACTCAATCGGGTACTAGGAACTTGGTCAAATTTAACTTGTAAGATTTACATATACTAACACACTAACTAAGTCGGCAAGTTAAATAAAAGCTTGTGAAAAGAATAGTTTAGAACCCATTCATAAAGAAATATTTCTTATCGATTATGTTTTTTTTATGTAGATTATATAACGCAATTTTTGCAAATGTCAAAACAGTTTTTTTTAAGTAATTTGTTATTCAAAAACAAGGAAAAATGAGCGAAAACAGAAAATTACTTTGAAGAATGAAAAATTTAAAGCTGAAGAGATCCAATAGGATTCGATTTCACATTAAATTAAAAATTGAAATCAAGTAATGAATCATCAAATAGCATAAAAAATCATTTAAAACATTCGAGATCGAGTAAAAAATATTGGTCCAACGCAAAATTAATTATTTTGTTGCGGATTCTGTCGTAATTTCGTAAATAACGTTTTCGAATATCGAAATGGTGTGGCTCATACAATTTTTCTATGGAAATCTTAGTATAAAAAATGATATTTTATGACATTAATACTATGTGGAAAATAGTAATCACTATTTTTGTAATCTTATTTTACACGGGCGGTGTCTTAACATTCATTTTCCTCTTGCTTTTCGCGTGCTGCTAATATGAAGACACATTGCGTAGTGAGTGAAAGATCTTTTAATATTTTTTGACCAAACCACGGTTGGTCTAAAATTTAAATTTTGTTAAAATATTAATATCGTTTCATATATTTCGTAATGCAATGCGGAACCCAAAAATCCGAAGAACCATTTAATTCCGCTTTTACTGGTATTTAAAATTAAAATACGTTCAATTTATGCAAAGATTATGTTAAATTATGCAGATGGACGGTTTTCGCGTGAATGCTTAAGGTCGAATCGCCACGAAAAACACATTTATCAAAAGTAGATTTTGTAAATATTTCTTACAACCAGTTAATATTTTAATGATTTATTAAATTTTTTTTCTAGATATGTTCTATCATCATCAACATCAACTTTGATACACCAAAGTTGATGATGAGGGTTCTACAGATTTTTAGATAGTGGATGTAAAACCATAAATTCCTTAACCCTGTACACATTACTTTATACATTTAAAAAAAGGAATTACCTGCTTTAGCAATTTGTCAATTATACACGTTCATTGAAATAGTCACAACTGTAATACGACGGTTGTGATTTCGATTATTATTTCTTTATATTTGATAAGCCAAAAACAAGCATTGCCTCGAAAATTTGGGAGAAAGTGGAGAACGGAGTGTTAATACTAGGTACCCTCCGCCTAATTGATTGATTTAATATACGCTTTTAATTAATCGATATTAGTTAGTTTATCTAAAGGCAAGTTTTTTTGCAGCATAATAAAAGTATTACAGGTGGTATGGGGGCGAAGCCGCGAATAGGCCACTAGTATATATATATATATTGAATATTGTTAAATTTTATTTGCCAAACAAAAACCGAAATCGATATATTCTTTTTAGGTCCCCATATCTGATACAAGTTTCTCTATATTACAGGGTTTCAACGTGCGAGGCTATGATCCATCCAAGGATGCCATTTCTGCAGCTGCCAAGAACGGTATCTCCGGTGCCAGTTCCATCGCAGCGGCGGTGGACGGTGCTGACGTAGTGGTGTCCATCTTGCCTAGCAATAAAGTTGTCCTTGAAGCATATCTTGGCAAGGATGGTGTTGTTAAACATGTAAGATATAAAATTTTGTTTTTTCTCATTACTTTTAAATATAAATACAAACCCAAAACTAAGACAGAACTATATTGATTGATGCATAGGAACTCTGTATTTTTAAATATATTTTTATATTATAATCAAATTATACAAAATATTGACATAAATTGTAGCCTACGTGTTATTCTGATGTTTAAACTATATTACTGTAAAGTTTCATCTAAATCCGTTCAGTTGTTCTTGTGTAAAACTAGAACAAACATTGATTGTTACAAACTTTCACATTTATGATATTAGTAGGTTTTAGTTTGGCGTCTATTGTAACGATAAATTTCATATTCCAGATAGACGTATTTAACAAAATAAAAAAATCTGTGGGATATTATTAAAGATCAGCCAAGATCTTCAATAATATTCAATTCTTTAGGTTATCAGTTTAGCTCTAGAAATCAATCAAATTCTAGACGATATTTCAAAGCTTATGCTTAAGAGGATTTAATTCAAATTTGATTATATAGTGTGAGAAGCTTGGAAAAGTGTTAAAGACTGCTTAGAACTGCACGATAGACTCGGTATCTGCATGGTAAATTTAAATAATGTAAAGTAGTTTCTTCTTTTTTATCTTTATACCTTGGAATTAAAAGAGGACATTCGCCATGGTGCTCTCGGTCAAGGTCACCGTATATCGCCTTGACCGTAAGTCAAGTATGATAACATAACTATTACTTAAACATACTATATTTTAAAATTGATGACATGTTATGTGAACAAAATCTTATTTTTTTTATTATTATTATTTTTAACAATATTTTAAGTTTTGTAATATTAGTATAAACTAAAACTAAACTAGCTTCGTTAACCTTTGGCTTTATACAAAGGCACGATGACTGCACCCCGCCAAACGTCTAGGTCCTCCTCCGAATCCCAGCATAAATTTCACAAAAACTAGAACAAGTCCAAGACGCGTGGCCCACCATCTTTGATCACCTCAGCAGTAATTCAATCTTCTCTCGCTGCCTTACCACATTTTAGATTTCGTATTGCACTCTCAATTTCTTTTATACTGATTTCGCCATCAGCTACATCAAGACTCAGCGTTTCGCTGTTACTTGAGACACTCCACATCTCCTTGTAAAATTCCGCCCATCAGTTTTAGTAAAAGTATTTTTTTATATCTATAATATTAATATAGATATAATAAAATCTTTTTATTCAAACAAAGTTGGTTAGTAAAATTGAATCAAATTTTTCCAAGCGACCAGTACTCGGAAATAAAAAAAATATGTATGGAAAATAAAAGTATTCTTATAAACGGCTGTATTACGATGTTTCTTAGACGAATCTACTTTCTTGGAGCAAAGCAGAATTTCTATAGGCTCCTGATGAAAGGCTATTTGAAGCGTCGCATAAGTCAAGTCGGAGTTTTAAAGAGAACCATTTTTATGAGAAATTTTGCGGAACGTTTCTCAGTAAAGTTTTAGTTAATTTTTCTGTCTTATTCATTTTTTGTTTACTTTTCTCTTTTTAAGTTAAGTTAAAATGGTCTTTGTGATTTATATGAAATATTTCATATTCACAGATAAAAAGCTATTAAAATAAATCAAATAATAATAAAAAAACGATCCACATTTTTAACAGAATAAGCTCGAAGAATGTCACTTAAGTACAAAATTGTTTTGATTTTTCAATATATAAAGTAAAATAAATAAAAAAATATATTTTTTACTTGAAGTTCAAATTATCTTTAACATAATGTAAGTGACAAATTTGCTACTACGCGCACGGCAGTTCAAATCATGACGTGGTGACAATTGCGTCACTGGCACGTTGCCGTGACAAAAAGTTACCTAATTGTCACGTATCCAAATGCACGCACCTTTGTTTAGGGAAGGCATAACAGAAACACAACAGCCACTTTGACTTTATATTTTGTATTTTAGGCGCCAAAAGGTTCTCTACTCATCGACTCAAGTACAGTGGACCCTAACGTGCCCAAAGAAATCTTCCCGGTGGCCATCGAGAGTGGAGTCGGCTTCATCGATGCTCCTGTTTCTGGAGGTAATTTTTTTTGTTTAAATTTTTTAGTTATGGCTTACGAACTTGTCAGTTGATCACAATCATTATATAATCTATGACGTGACGTATGAAGAAGGTTAAAAAGGGTATATTTTTCAACTCGTATTCTGTTATTGTGAAAAATCGATAGAATTTAGTGATAATTTGTAATGTTTCTTCCTTTTTCATGAGGCCAGTCGTGGCGCAGCGGCACGAGGTGTGACTGTAAACCAACAGGTTGTGGGTTCGATCCCCACTCGAGGAGATGAAATATTTACTTAAATTTATATTTCCATTTCTTCACTCTGTTGTCGAGGTTAAGGGCGGCGTTCAGTTCTGCTACTCAACACGCAATGCCTCCAGATTTGTGCAGAAAGTGGGGAACGGAATGTCTTAACAACAGGGGTCAGCATCTGTCGCGGTGGTTGCGTCTTTGATTCTTACACGGGGGAGTGAATTATTTTCATTTCCTCACTAACGAAAAAAACAAAGTATGACGAATCCTATAATTAGAAAAAAAGTGGGAAAAGAAATGTCTTAGCACTAGATATTCTCTTCTAGTATATAAAGTGAAAAGAATTTTTACTAGTATTTAATTTTTTGTCTTTGAATATAAAATCAATGAAACTATTTATCGCAATCAATTGTTTATATTTCACGATACATCGTCATAAGTTGATAACTTCCCAACCTTTATCGTCGTGACATTAATCTATATTATTGACATTATTATACATTATTATGTATTTAGAGGCCAATCGTGGCGCAGTGGCACAAGTGTGTGACTGCAAACGCGACTAGCTGTGGGTTCGATCCCCACTCGAGGAAATAAAATATTTATTTAAATTTATATTTTTCATTTCTTCGCTCTGGTGGCGAGGTAAAGCGCGGCGTTGAGTTCCGCCCCTCAACACGCAATGCCCTCAGAATATCCTGCTGTATTCGAGATGCAGTGTGAAACTACTGCCTGCAACTTCGTTTACATAAACATTTTTAATTTTTTCTTATTTCTCCGAGTGAAAATCGAACTCACAACCATCTTGTTTGCAATCAGACGCAACCGCATTTCATCACAGATGCCTTAATTTTATATAACATTTATTTGACAACGAAAACTGCCTACCATAATGAACAACACTTGCTAATGTGCCATTACAGATAAGAATCACGCCATAATGTGAATAATTTTCTGTTATTCATTTCCCGAATTGGTTATATGTGAATGTGTGTAAAGAAGAAACAATTTTTATTTTTTTTAGTTTCACGCATTTATCCCGCATGTAGCAGGGTAGGCAGAGGGAGTCTAGTGATAAGATATTCCGCTCCCAATTTTCGCCGAATTTTGGAGATATTTTGTGTTGAGTGGCGGAACTCAACTCTGCGCTTTGCTTCTACATCATAGTAAAGAAGTGAAAATATAAAATATTTCATTTCCTTCAATCGAAGCCACAAGTTGTCACTTTTACAGTCACACGCTTGTGCCACGACTGGCACTTAAGTTTTTCTATTTTTTTTATATTATTAAATAATTTTTCACGCTATATCCCGCACACAGCAGGGTAGGCAGAGGGAACCTAGTGTTAAGACACTCCGTTCCCCACTTTCTGCCGAATTCTGGAGGCATTGCGTGTTGAGTGGCAGAACTCAACGCCGCGCTTAACCTCGACACCAGAGCGAAGAAATGGAAATATAAATTTAAGTAAATATTTCATCTCCTCGAGTGGGGATCGAACCCACAACCAGTCGGTTTTGCAGTCACACCTCGTGCCGC
>JAATLQ010025287.1:61560-73327 GCA_013421005.1 Heliconius erato x Heliconius himera
TATTTTTTATTTTAATTTAAATAATTTTTTGAACAGAACAAAAGTTCTCTTCCTACTTGCATCCTGTATATGACAATGTTCAACACAGCGTTAAACAGAGTTTAAAGTTACTATTTTTGAAATTTAAATATTAATAGCAACGAAAATTCTCCCAATCGTTTTTTCAAATCACAACTAAAATTTAAGAACAAATGACATAAAAAATGGGATTCTACAAAATCTCAAAAGAAGAAATCCAAAAAAAAAGGTAAAAAAAATTGCCAGTTACACAATCAAGATATAAAAACTATTCTGAAAATTCAGCATTCATTTTTCAGATGAAAAGCAAAGTAAAGATATCATGACAAAATGAACTGAAACAAGTGATAGCCGGTGTCAGATTAAAATGGCCGGGGGCTTGAGCGTTCTTTGTCACTACTATGACAGTTTGCTAACGTTTTTTTTAGAGGAATTCGTAGACATTCCGTGTAATGGAATGTTGTATTTGAACTAGAATGTGAAAGGTTTTTAAGTAATCTTCAGAAGCGGTTGACTGTAAACGCGATTCTGTTTCCATGTTCTGACTTGGTGAAACGCTGTTTAACGGTTTGTAAATTTTAAAAAATCTATTATTAGGTTTGAGACCGGAACCACCACGTGTTACATACATGAACTATGTTACATATAGCAGGGTAGACAGAAGGAACCTAGAGTTAAGTTTTCCAAGTTACTATTCCGTTTCCCAAGTCTAGTCCTTTTCGGGATATTGCGTGTTGAGTGTTGACAAATAATAACCTAATATACATACCCAATAAACATAACTACCCAATTTTTTTTATAAGCTTCTCCCTGTATCCCGCAAATAGCAGGGTCGGCAGAGGGAATCTGGAAACCTAGTGTTAAAACATTCCGTTTTCATTAAAACACTTATGTTCCTTATTTTCCGTCCAATTCTGGAGGCACTGTGTGTTGAATTGTGAAACTCAATACCGCGCTTGGCCTCGTTACCAGAGCGATGATATGAAAATACTAAATATTTAATTTCCTTGAGTGGGAATCGAACCCACAACCAGTCGGGCTTAGAGTCGCTCGCTTGTACCCCTCTGCACCACGACTGGCCTCAGACTTTTCAAATTAATATTGTACAAATATTTTCCACATCACGTCTCATTTAAGACTTAAATATAAGATTAGATAAGATAAGTTTTGTGACATTAAAATAACAATTTTAATGTCATACACTTGTTTTTCATTTGAAGGAAATAAATACGTATTGATAATAAACGTACTTGGGTGGTAATCTTTGTGATATTTTCATGTTTATCTCTATACATAATAAGACAGTAAAAATATTTTGTCTGTACATTTAGTAATTTTGACTGAAATGGATAGAGGGACACTTAAAAAGAGTAATAGAAAGCAAAAAGATTTTTTTTGAATTTCTTGTCTGTCTGTCTGTCTGTCGACATATTTTTGTCCGCATTTTTCTCTGAAAGTACTAAACCGATTTACTTGAAAATTTCACCAATTGCTTTGTTTAACTCAACTTAACTACTAAAGTTTAGTTCATCAAAATCGGTTCATTAAAAAAAAAGTTATCGTCATTTGAAAGAAGTCGTAATTAATTCACAGAGAGATACAGAACGATCTTGAAAGAAATATCAAGTAAATACAAAGATTTTTTGGTTGGTTCTAATTTAAAAACTGTACAGGAGTTAATATGCAATTATTACAGTTATTTTACAAAGAATATTATGAATCCTTCAAATCAATAATTTAACATTTAAGGTTGTTTCTGAATGAGTAAATTAAATTATTCACTGATATCAGCATATTTAACAGAGTATATTAAACAGAGCAGCATATTTAACAGAGTATACAAAAATATATACGTGTAATAAATAATTAGCTTTATGTATATTTTATAAATTTCAAATATCAACAATGGTCGTATTTTTTATTTAAAACAATCAAAAATTCTTTGACGATAATGTCGTAAAAAAATCATGGGTTGGATTGGATCTTTGATTATGTCGTTCCGAGTGTGAAAAAAAAATCATATTAGAAGTCATTATAGTTGTCAATCAATTCTGCTTATTAAATCAATAATCATGTATTTTAAGCGGGCGAAGTCGTGGGCGAGCCGCTAGTTTCTTATATGACGTTTTCATGTTTTAATTGAATTTTTAGGCTACACTCTGTGCCGCATACTCAACAAAGTTGTGGGTATTAGTACGATTCTTACTTTGGGGGTGTAATCGTTCCCTATTAAGACAGGTTGTTCCCAAAATCCGTTTGGGTAAAGATTAAATTATTTTTCAATATTCTTTGCTTTTTCCAAAAAAATTATGGGATGGGTATGCCCAATTGTTTACTTCCCTTCCTAATCTAACGAACCTAACGTTAAGACACCCTGTTACCATTAAGACACTTCCATTCTCCACTTTCCGCCGAACCCTCAAGTTATTGTATGTTGAGTGGCGAAACTCAACATCGTGCTTTGCATGGTTACCAGAGTAACGAAATGAAAATACTAAATATTTCATGTTCTCCAGTGGGAAATAAACCCACAACCGTCGCGTTTACTTACACTTGTACAACAACAATACTTCGAATATTGAAAGAAACTGAGAGTCTTAAGCTAAACACTTCCCCTCCCACGTTCCCTACCGTCCCAGATATATATCGCGATACTATAACGCCTGAAGCTAAAAATACTTTTATTTTTTTGGTCATAATTTTTTAATGTAAATTTCATATTTATTTCAGGTGTAATGGGCGCCCAAAATGCTACACTAGCGTTCATGGCAGGAGGCCGTAAGGAAGACTTTGACAGATCCTTACCACACCTACAAGCGATGGGCGCCAAGCAGTTCCACTGTGGAGACATTGGCGCTGGCCAAGTTGCCAAGCTCAGTAACAACATGTTGATGGGCATCACTGGCATGGCCACTGCTGAATGTATGAATATGGGTATAAAGTTAGTAACATTTAAGTATATCGTTTTTATAAGCTTATGAGTTTTAAGGAGGCCAGTCGTGGCGCAGCGGCACGAGGTGTGACTGTAAAAACCGACTGGTTGTGGGTTCGATCCCCACTCGAGGAGATGAAATATTTACTTAAATTTATATTTCCATTTCTTCGCTCTGGTGTCGAGGTTAAGCGCGGCGTTGAGTTCTGCCACTCATAACGCAATGCCTCCAGAATTCGGCAGAAAGTGGGGAACGGAGTGTCTTAACACTCGGTTCCCTCTGCCTACCCTGCTGTGTGCGGGATACAGCGTGAAGCTGATTGATTGGTTGATTGATGAGTTTTAAGTGTTAATTTTTGTTTGTCTGAACATTCATGATTTTTAGGGTTCCGTATTTCAAAAGAAAACAAAACCAAGGATTTTTTTATCAATTTGTCTATCTTTATGTTTGTTCGTCTGTGTAGACCTTTTTTACCGAGATCGCGTAGAGTTATTAAGCTGAAATTAATTTCATATATCCTCTGCAGTCCCTCGGTATATAGTAAAAATATTTTTAAGCTAACAAAATTAAAAGATACGAGCGTTTGTTTTTGTCGTAAATTCAATAAAATTCGCTCGCACTATAAAAGTAGGAGATGTTAAGTTAAAAAACTTTGTTCTCCACTTTCTGAATTGAAAACACTGTGTTTTGAATGGCGGAACTGAACGCCACACTTTGTCTATTAAACCGCGAAAATAATAGATGTTTTTATTCCATGGTGTATTGTATTTTACAAATCAAGTTCTTTTATTTGATACCCATATTAATTTATAATTGATTCTATGTAATTTTATTGTTACAAAAACTGAAGTTTTAATCCAAATGTTAGTTCAATCGGATACTTCGAAATGGTAAAATTGTGCTTGCAAGATTCTTACAAAAAACTATTAACTTACTAAAATACATAATATCTTATACAGCAAATCAACTAAAAGCTTAACTAATAACCTATTTATAGATTATTTCCTTGAGTGTGGATAGATCTCGTACTTCTCAATTATAAATTTGAGACCACTGTGTGACTGTGAACGGGTCTCGTTTTCCTACTCTTAATGCGGCGTTAAATTCCGCTAGTCAACATGCAATACCACCTGAATTCAACGGAAAATGGGAAACAGAGTGTTTTAACATTAGGTTCCCTCTGCCTACCTTGCTGTGTGCGGGATACAGTGTGATCCCGGCCTAGAATAGGATCATCCTGGTACTGGTGGTGTCGTAAGAGGCGACTAAAGTACGTGTGGTAGAGTCACGTCGCCAGCAGTGGCAACACGCATGGGCGGACTCGACCGGATCATTACCACCCCCGGCGTGAAGTAGTGGCTTTATGCCACTGCGTTTCGCATAACGTAATGCCGGGCTCCGGCGCCCAACCCACCTTAAAGACCGGCAACGCACCTGTAGCTCCTCTGGTGTTGCACGGGGTCGTGGGCGGAGGTGATCACTTACCATCAGGTGACCCGCACTCTTGTTTGCCTTGTCTTTTCTATAAAAAAAAAAGAACTCACACTTATTTTCAAAAATGATACTATAAACACGATATAGACAGTAAATTTAATCACCGTAGCTCACGCGCTATTCAGTTGAAGCGACATAAATCCTAAATTATGAATAGACTGCATTAGTTACGTTTAGTATAAAATTGACAGAGATAGATTGTCACATGATAAAAGCCATGGTAAGCTTGTTCAACAAAAACATTGATATTCATTTATTTACTGGATAGGCCTTAGTAGTTAGGTTTTGATTTAATATCGAAAGTCGTGAGTTTGATTGTCATCTAAATCAGGTAAACATTTAAATTATACTTTATATATAATTTTATTTTTATCAGCTTCACGCTGTATCAGGGGGTAGGCAGGGGGAACCTAGTGTTAAGACACTTCCATTCCCCTCTTTCTGCCGGATTCTGGAGTGGCAGAACTCAACGCCGCGCTTTGCCTCGACACCAGACCGAAGAAATGGAAATATAAATTTAAGTAAATATTTCATCCCCTCGAGCGGGGATCGAACCCACAACCAGTCGGTTTTACAGTCACACTTTGTGCCACTGTAAAAATATTTTTTTTCTCTAAATATTTACCTACACTCCCTCACAACAATCTATATGCCAAATTTATGCACTAACCAGATTTGACTTTCGCTGTCATTCACTCAATCAGCAACGGTAGAGATTTATATATATAAATAGATACTGTAAAATATTATTACATTATTTTACGTATGCATTTTATTTTTTTACTGAAATCTGTCAGGTTTTACGGATAAGAAAAAAGTAAATAAAAATGTAATGAATATGAATATACTAGCGGTCTACTCGCGGCTTCGCCCGCATACTATCTTTATATTTTTTATTATGCTGCTATTTTTGCCCACGGATTGATTATATAATTTATACATTCAATCATGAATAACTTGTATCCATAATTTTGAGAAAGTGCAAGCACTGCGTAGCTAATTGAGAGGATGACATCGGCGGCGGGACCCCTGACCCCAGACAGACCCCGGACCCCAGACAAGGCTTGGGTCCCTACGGGACTCAAACCTTGTCTTGCGGCCGTAGAACGAACGAAGAACGTTGAATTATTTTAATTTTATGTTTTCTCAAAAAGTACTCCTCCAAATTGAATGCTATAGAAGCCAAGGCTTATTTTCATTAAATTTCTTTCATTAAATTTATGAATGTTAAATAAAAAGCAGTCAAATATCACTTTTCAATAATTAAATATATTTGTTCACAAAAAGTCATATTGTAACTTATTTATAAAAGATAGATTACGATGTTGCTGACTTTTTTTTAGAAATAATTATATATATTGATTTGCAATACAATGTACTTGCATTATATATTTAACTATTTCATCGCACGCGGATAAAATAATTAGATGACATCCATTATTATTGTTATTTCATTATTTAAAGCTTACTCAGATTTACACAATGAACTTAGATAAGTCTATAGCATTCCTGAAAAATATAGCTTTCATACAAAACAAAAAAAAATTAAGTCCGACCATTCAGTTCAAGAGATATTAGGGTTTTAACAAACAAACAATCACTTCCGCTTTATTATATTAGTACAGGTATGTCAGTTGGGATTCAAGTTCTATTAAGAAAAATAGATTCATTTTGTAACGTAACGAGGCAAATCACGATATTGAGTGCCACCACTGAACTCAAAAAAAAGAAAAGAAAAGAAGAAATAACTTTCATCCATAATAATAAACATTCATAAGAAAACACGAAACAAAATTGAGATCATGCCGTAAACTCTTATTAAGCTCAATTCCACTCATAACGGTTCATTTATTACAATGAAATATAAATCAAAGAAATTCGTAATTTACTGTCGCGTCGTCGTCGGACTTGGTAGCTTTTCATTATACTTAATTTGCCCATCAGTTTGCTAGGAAACGGAAATATAGTCACGTACAGTCATAAAGAAAGGTCTTTACAATGTATAAGCTTCAGAGAATAATTGGTTCAGTGCTCAGTTGAGGTAAGGTATATATTTTATAGTAATCGTCGTTGCAAAATTGTTATATTTCTGTTTTTTTTTGGGGTGCGCCAGTCTTATATCGGAAAAAATATATACAGGAACTGATAAATAGGGCACTATGATACAGCGGCATAGCGTCACTATAAACGGGACGAATGTGGGTTCGATTTCCAATCGGAGGAATGGATTATTTTGTTTTGCTCACCCTGATAAGAAGACAAAGCACTAAGCTTGAGTTTCGCCGCTTCTTCGGACTTCTCGAAATTGGGCAGTGTATGGAGAACGGAGTGTCTTAACACTGGTCTTACTGTATGTGGAATGTAAGGTGAAACTAAAAAAAAATGGTAAAGGTACCTACAGCTAGAATAGTAAAATACAAACGCTAAGAAGCTTTATCTGTCTTCAAGACGTGAATGCAATTTAATTAAATTTACGTTAGACTGTTCCGCAGAAATGCTGAGTATTTGGCGAAGTATAATTTGTTTAAGGACTTCCTCATATTTGTGTTGCATGTACCTTGATGGCTGTAGTAATGAGAATTATATAATAAGGAGGATGGTTGTAGCTTCAAATCCAATTTGGGTTTTGAAAAGAGAATTATCGAAATTCCATTAGGAACGAGAATTTTCCCTTTTACATCTTAAAATCAGTCAGTCAGTATATACCAAAAATAAAAAATAAATAAATCAGCTTCACGCTGTATTCCGCATATAGCAGGGTAGGTAGAGGGAGCCTAGTGTTAAGACACTCCGTTCCCCACTTTCTGCCGAATTCTGGAGGCATTGCGTGTTGAGTGGCAGGACTCAACGCCGCGCTTTGCCTTGACACCAGAGCGAAGAAATGGAAATATAAATTTAAGTAAATATTTCATGTCCTCGAGTGGGGATCGAACTCACAACCAGTCAGTTTTACAGCCACACTTTGTGCCACTGCGCCACGACTGGCCTCAGTAAAACTTTATTTCTACCAATATATACTAAAACTTTTCAATACATTCCATTCTATTATCCAAAATGATTCCAATACAATAAGAAATAAAGGCTCGCCAATTCAAGTGTTCCAGATCTAATTCATAAGGAAACGCCGATCTCAGTTATATTTGAAGTAGACCAGACATCAAAATGTAACCTTCCAATCATATTTATATGGAAATGAGGGTAGGGTTTTTATTAAAGTCGGGGCCAAAATTTCTCGACAATTCGCTAGAGATTTACGACGTTTTTGGCGTCAAAGATAATTTTATTTGAAAGTGAAGTGTTCGTTGTTCATCATATTCGATTTTTTTGTGAGTGAACTTTTAAAAGCGTTTCGTGTGTGAAGTGAAGTGATATTTTTATAACTTAATGCTCGTCACATTTAGTTTTGTTCATGTATAAAATACTTTTTTTTTAAGAGAAATACAAATATGTATCACATCGTTTGAATGTTGTGCATTTTGATTTTGTTTCATAAATAACAATAAAGAAATCTATGTAAGGATATTGCCATTAAAAATAAAAATATAGTCTCTGCATTTCAGTTTTGAAGGTGCTAAACTTTAATTATATCTTTACGCCATATCCCACATATAATATTAAAAATATAAGGTAGTGGCGAAACATAACGCCGCAGTTTGTCTTGTTACCAGAGCACAAAAATGAAAATAATTCTTTCTCCCGATTGGGAATCAAACCCATAAACGCTGTGTTTACAATTATCGCCGCTACCCTAATATATGACTTTATTGTGTACATATATTAACATTATTTTATAAATTTGTTACAGAATGGGTCTAGACCCTAAAGTACTACTCGATGTCCTCAACAATTCCTCAGCCAGGTCATGGTCTACTGAGGTCTACTGTCCTGTACCTGACTTGGTACCGACTGCACCCTCCAGTAGAAACTACGATGGTGGATTCAAAAATGAACTTATGGTTAAGGTAAAGTTTTTAAACATCAAGATTTTTTTATTGTTACGTATTTCTTGCTTTTAGTGGAGTTGCCTTCTATTGTAAAACACTCTATGCTTCGTCTAGTGTTATGTTTAAAAAATCTGTTTTGTTTTACGAAAGTATGGAAAAAAGATATTATTCTGTTGAATAACATATAGAGATCACAACAAACGTGCATACTCTATATAATCTTTCATCAATTAATGTATAATACCACAAAATTTAATAGAGTTACTGTGAAATAAATCAAGCACATATTATTTCATAAATCAGGCAGGCTAGTAAACAAATGTTATAATAACAGTAATATACTTTATAGTATACCAAACAGAGAAAAGACAAAAGAAACACATAAAGAAGAGAAGATAGTAAATTAAAAAAAGATCCTACACCAATATTAATGGTTGTCTTGAAGCAGTAGCTTCTACTTTGATACAAAGAACATACTCGTATATCCAGAGGTATGTTCTGTTACTGTTACTGTGAATAGGCGTCTGTGCGACAAAAGATTTGAATGACAAATGATAGCGACGCCATAATGAAGCTACAATTTGACTTAAACGACGGTTTTAGTATAATGAATGCTTTTTCACTTCTTGAAATGTATATATAGGCTGTTTTGTATTGTTATGTATGTTTTTATATTTTTTTACTCTAAATGGCTGTATAATTGTATGGTAAATGTTTCCGTCTTGGTAAAAGAATACCCGGTGTTGGATTACGTCTCCTGTGAAACAGGGAGTGATCGGAGGAATAACTCTTTCTATTAGGTTCCCTTTGCCTAATAAACAGTAGAATTTATGTAAAAATAAAAAAAAACAACATATATTTAATCAGCTTTATTACATTTTAATATATTTAGTAATAACAGTAGTAGTCTTTACAATATGTTCTTAATATATTGTCAGTTTTTATTTTTTAAATTTTATTTATATAAGCCCTTATGGGCTTTTAGCCCAACGTCAAATAATATTTTATTACCTAAGCCTTTATTTTTAGAGAATCGTGAAATGAAAACAATTTATTTCTCAAATTGTAATCGAACCTTCAACTATCACCTTTACAAATTATAAATTTAAGTATATTTTTTTTCACAGGACTTGGAGCTAGCTAGCAATATGGCTCTTGGAATACGATCCCCGATCCCCCTCGGCGCTGTCGCTACTCAGTTATACCGCATCGTCCAATCTCGCGGCTACGGACAGAAAGATTTCTCTTTTGTTTACCAATTACTCAAAAATGAAGTGGAAAAAAAGTAGAATAAATTGTTAATAAGTTATATTGGTTTTATTTTTTTTTAATATATAAATTGACATTCAGTGGAACTATTCGGTTGATATTTATATATATATTCTATTGGAATGGTATGTTCAATATTAATTGCATTATATGTTTGTTCGGGCTAAACTGTAGCATAAAATTATATGGTACTCTAATTCTCTGCTTAATTTAGTCAAATGCATCCGAGAGACAGAGACAGTTGTCTATTTTTCTATTAATATAATAAAAAAATAACTGTATGGCTGTCCGTACATGAAAGATATAAATAAAGAAAATTGATGTTAACATTGATTTTTCAAATTTTTGTTTTGTGTCATAAATGGCTTAACCGACTTAAATGCAATAAAAATAAAAAAAAATATTTGTTGTATTTTGGTAAATTTCCCTGACTTTGTATTTTGGTATTATATTTGTTTTATTTCAATCGGTTCATAAATAAAAAAATATATTATTATTATTTATTTTGTTCTACAAATTTGCTATAAAATAACTGTTTGTTGAATTAGCTCAAACTTTACTTTTAAAATGTATAAATATTATTTTTAAAAAGATAGTCTCTACAACACAAAAGTAAATCAGATAATTCTTTTTTCCGACATTCAGATTGTGTAGTTCAAGCGGGCGAAGCCGCAAGAGGATTGCTAGTATCTTAATAAGATATTTAACTTTCGTGACCTAAATCTTACTTCGATAGTACAAGAACACAAATAATATAGGAATATTATACAGATATCTCTCTATGCTTTCAATAGACGGCAGTGGTATACTACTTTTATTTGATCACTTTAAGGGCATAATAATAGTTTTTAAATAATATAAACTTTTGGAAACTATCAAGTACCCTTATACTCTACTCTACTGAAACTCTTATCTTCTTTACTTACAAATATTTTTATCGATTGATATTTTTATTGAGGCCAGTCACGAAGCGTGACTGTAAAACCGACTGGTTGTGGGTTCAATCCCCGCTCGAGGAGATGGAATATTTACTTACATTTATATTTTCATTTCTTCACTCTGGTATCGAGGCAAAGCGCGGCGTTGAGTTCTGCCACTCAACACGTCATGCCTCCAGAATTCGGCAGAAAGTGTCTTCTATTGTCAAACATTCTAGGCTTCGTCTAGTGTTAGGACTTTAAAAAAACAGTTTTGTTTTACCAAACTATGGAAAAAAAATATTCTGTTGAATAAGATATAGAGCTCACAACAAACGTGCATACTCTATATAATCTTTCATCAATTAATGTATAGTTAGATTCCTATACGACATCTACTCATCACGCCACTATGACGCGATAGCGCGATCCATTATTATTATTCTACCCTGCAACTTATTTGTGAACGATGATATAAAAGGTTGCACGGGCGTTGTACATTCAGTCTTGGCTCTGGTGTGGTTCAGAGTACTACTAGTATTCTGCCATTGACTAACCTCGACTATTCGGATAATTGATTATTTAGTTAATCAGTTATTATCGTAATTATGAATGTGGTTAACACCTATTTGTAATTGCACTGGGCTGGAGCAGTGAAGGCGAGTGTTGATATATCGGAAAGGGTACCCTGAAGCCTACACCTGTGGTCGCAAGTCCCAGGCACTGCTCCATCCATATTTTTCATCATTTAAAGGCCGTAAATAATATTAGTTGCAACTACCGTCCACATCTGATATATGTTCGATACGACTACCCTCTTGTTATTTATCACTTCCGACATATGTGGGGAATATGTCAGGATGTACGAGCGGTAACGATAGTGATAAGTACTTTTGTATTGTTTTTATTTATTAAATTTCTAACCTGATTCCTAATTGTATAATACCACAAACTTTAATAGAGTTACTGTGAAATAAATCAAGCACATATTATTTCATAAATCAGGCAGGCTAGTAAACAAATGTTATAATAACAGTAATATACTTTATAGTATACCAAACAGAGAAAAGACAAAAGAAACACATAAAGAAGAGAAGATAGTAAATTAAAAAAAGATCCTACACCAATATTAATGGTTGTCTTGAAGCAGTAGCTTCTACTTTGATACAAAGAACATACTCGTATATCCAGA
>JAATLQ010025293.1:6568-38781 GCA_013421005.1 Heliconius erato x Heliconius himera
GCGTGTGGAGTCACTGGCCACTTACTTTATATGTGATTTGTCGTTTCCACACAATTTAATCTACAATACGAAGTTTTAGATCGAATCAAAACGGCGTCCATCTCATTTTTATTCAAAGAACCAAGTGGCCATTAAGACGCGTTAAATTCACCAAGCAATCTCGCAACGTTGGATTTCAAAAATGTGAAAGAGAAATTTTGCTCGAGGCTTATAATGCTACCTGCCCTTATGAAATAGCTAATTATGAGTTGAAAATATGAATGAAAAAATAATGTTTTGTACCTTCAAGGTGAATGGGAACTTCTTAATTATTATAAAAAGAAAAATGTACTTTGTGTTTGTACTTCATCTGGTGGTAATATAATTAATGTAATAATTTGCCAAAGGCTTTATCGAATTTTGGAGAGAGCCCTGGTTTTTGTATATAAACTAGATATTAGAAAAGCAATAAGCTGAAGATTGGGTAACTATTTTTTTTTTCGATGCCATCGTGGCGCAGCGGCACAGCGTGTGAATGTAAATGCATTAGTTGTGTATTCGAACCCCGCTTGATAAAATTATTATTATTTTCATTTCTTCGATCTTGTAAAAAGACAACGCTTAGCTTAACTCGGTGAGATGAAAATTGAGCGGAAATTGGAAAACGGAGCATTTATATTAGGTCTTTTTTGCCGACCGCGTAATATCTAGTGTACAGAGTGTAACTCTAAGCCTAACAACATATCTAAACTATATTTTAACATCTTATTTGGGGCCAGTCGCGGCGCAGCGGCAACGACGACACGAAGTGTGACTGTAAAACCGTCTGGTTGTGGGTTCGATCCCCACTCGAGGAGATGAAATATTTACTTAAATTTATATTTCCATTTCTTCGCTCTGGTGTCGAGGACAAGCGCGGCGTTGAATTCTGCCACTCAACACGTCGCCTCCAGAATTCGTCAGAAAGTGGGGCAGGGAGTGTCTTAACACTAGGTTCCCTCTGCCTACCCTGCTGTTTGCGGGATACAGCGTGAAGCTGTATCTTATTATTCAATGTAAAATGTTCAAAATTCATTTCAAAATAAATAAAAACTGTGATGAAATTGGCTGTTTTCGACTGACAGTGTAATAGGTACGGTAACTGCTCTCTTTTACAAATGTAACGATCTAGCGAATAATGGCCCGCCCGCATGGGCGAAAAAATACACTAACAAAATAGACTAGCTGTCCATACTTTTTTGTTCCCATATATTAGCCTATAGAACGTAGGTATTGTACGTGTTCATGATGCAGCGCGGAAGGTAGATAGATATATTTTGAGTTTATAAATCCTTATATTCGAGGGCCTGCCTGTCGAAATTCTTAATAGCCTTAATTTTAATCAGTTTCACACTGTATCCCGCATATAGCAGGGTAGGTAGAGGGAGCCTAGTGTTAAGACACTCCGCTTTCTACTTTCCGTGTTGAGTGGCAGAACTCAACGTCGCGCTTTGCCTACATATCGGAGCGAAAAAATGAAAATATTAAATATTTCACTTCCACGAGTGGAATTCGAACCCACAATCTTTCACGTTTAAAGTCACGCGCGTGCGCCCCTGCGCTATGACTGGCAGCGAACCCCTTAACTATTCAAAAGTTCTTATAACTATCAAAATCAGAAATTATGTTTTAATTACATTTATATATCCAAAATGAGTAAGTAGTCTTAACACAAACAGATTTTTTTTAAGGTTTCCAACTTTTTCCTACTAAGTCCTTTTCACTGGTGATATTTTGATTTCTTATGTTGAAATCAAGTTTAGACTAAAGTTATTATTTTTTGTACAAAATATCATAATATTATAAAAAAAGCCTATTATTAGGTATATGAGGCTATTCGTGGCCAGTCAATAGGCAGTGCTTCTAGGATTCAGCGGAAACTTTTGTTCCCTCTGCCTTCCCTGCTGTATGCGGGATAGAGCGTGAAACTAAAAAAAATATTATAAAAAAAGGCACATTTTATTGCCGTACTTCAGGTCAGTTACTTTATTGTCTTTAAATAGCAATGCGGGAACACCTGGCTCTAACTGACAAAATTAAAAAAGTTTCAGTCACATTCGCTGCTTCGTTCATTAAAACGTCCATCTAACGTGTTTCGTTTTAGTATATACTTTGAAATGTGATTCACACCGAAAACTCTCATCAACACTTTCTACCAACATTCATTTTATTTGAAATAATCTAAATAAAAGCATGTAGTATATGTATTTTAACTTTATTTTTGATTGATTGACTACGACGTAATTTTTTTTTTTTCAGCTTCACGCTGTATCCCGCACACAGTAGGGTAGGCAGAGGGAACCTAGTGTTAAGACACTGCGTTCTCCACTTTCTGCCCAATTCTGGAGGCAATTCTGGAGGATTGCGTGCTGAGTGGCAGAACTCAACGCCGCGCTTAACCTCGACGAAGAGCGAAGTAATGGAAATATAAATTTAAGTAAATATGTCATCTCCTCGAGTGGGGATCGAACCCACAACCAGTCGGTTTTACAGTCACACCTCGTGCCGCTGCGCCACGACTGACGTAAAATTTCTATTACTAACTAAATATTTTTTGTCAAAATTAAGTATGAATATCAAGATTTTTGAAAATTAAGTATAAATATTGAGATTTTTTAAATTTTAATTCACTATAGATTTCCAAGCAAAATTTACTAACAGAAAAATGACATAAACATAAAATTACATTAGCATTGCCAAAGAAAATAACATAAAGAAAATGAATAGAAAAACATACACAACATACAGCATCAACTAAAGAGGGTTATGTTAGTTAAGTTTAGTGAGTTAGTTAAACTTTAGCAACGTCATGAATCCAATCACGAATACCACTGTAAGATATTTTTGCGTAAACGCCAGGATAGCCTCTGCGCGCACATCCCACACCAAATGACACTATGCCTAGCTGGACCATGGATGATTTTATAACTGCAGGACCTCCTGAGTCACCCTACAACGAAATAAAATTATTATTTAGCAGTAGACTCCTATATTTTTAAGTATATATGAATATGGAGATGCGTTAAATGTGTATAGGAATATATATGTCTCTTGAAACTTTCAAATAATGAAAGGGCTTCACCATTTTTTAGTATATAAGATATTTAATTTAGTTTATATACGCATCTTATTTTCGGCGTAATTTGTTTATTTATAGGTGGGTAGAATGAGAAGATTTTATAAAATGCATTTATACCAAATACATGTTTAAGCGTTCTTTTCTTTCTAAATTTTTATTTGGATACTCTTTCTTACATAATATATATAAAAAAACAAATATAAAATATTAAACAATGCCGGAATCGTTAATCCACAACTTACGTATTCTACTTCGACACAAATTACACACATAAATAATTTTTTTTTTCCTGTTATTACTTATTCTGTACATAGCAGGGTAAGTAAAGGGAACATGGGAACCTAGTATTCAGACAATTCGTTCCCATTAAGAAATTTTAATTTCCCATTTTCCACCGAACTCTGGAAGCATTGCTCTTTACCAAGGTGATGTAAATTAATTATTTCATTTCCTCGAGTGGGAATCGAAGGCACAACCTGCCGCGTTAACAGTCGCACGCTTGTGCTACTACTATGCCACGACTGGCCTCAATTACTAATGATTCTGTTATTTAATATTAAAAAAAATACGCAAGCAGTAGATGGTGAAAAGTAGACGCTTAAAACTGAAATCAAAAAAATATATTTCAAATGTCACCTGACAAGAATCTTTACCGCCTTGCGGAACACCGGCGCAAAACATTCTTTCCGTTAGCGATCTGTATTTTTTACGGCATTCATCATTCGATACCGTTGGTACTTGGACTACCATTAAGGTATCGCTGGAAGGTCCGTTTTCCTGGAAAGAAAATAACTTTTAGAAAAGAAATTGTACTCGTTTTTATAAAAATGGAAATGTATATTTGAAATGTACTCCTTTCATCTTTAATAATAATATTGAGCAGACATAAGAATAATTATATTTTCATTAATTTTTGGGGCCAGTCATAGTACGACAAAGTGAGACTGTAAACGCGACAGGTTGTGAGTTCGATTCTCACTCGAGGAAATTGAATATTTAATATTTATATTTCCTCGAGGCCAGTCAAGGCGCAGGACACGACAGGTTGTGTGGTTCAACCCCCACGAGAAAAAGAAATATTTATTTAAATGTATATTTTCATTTCTTCGCTTTGGTGACGAGACACAGCGCGGCGTTGAGTTCCGCCACTCAACACGCAGTACCTCCAGAATTCAGTGCAAAGTGGGGAACGGAGTGTCTTAACACTACGTTCCCTTTGCCTACCCTGCTGTAACCGGGATACAGCGTGGTTTTTTTATTTTATTTCTTTGCTCTGGTAACGGGGCTAAGTGCAGCCTTTCGGCGAAAAGTGGTGAATAAACCAGAAATGTCTTAAAGGGAGAACCTAATGTAAATACACTAATTTTCCACCCAATTTTCGAGTATTGCACGTTGAGTGGCAAGACTTAACACCGCGCTTTGTACTTACTACAATGAGACAATGAAAAAAATTACTCCCCCAAATGGGAATCGAACTAACAATTATCACGTTTATAGTCATTTGCTGAGCTGCTGCGCCACGACGACCTTAGTAGTAGTTGGTGTTATTAGAATTTTCATATTATTAATTTCAAGAATCCTAAAATCTAAACAACTTAGTAAGGTATTATAATCATATTTACTGATGTATAGCCCCATCCTGTTACAAGGATAGGAGTTCCAACGTTAACCTCAGATTTTTTTTTAGCCAAGCTGACTACTTTTGTCCTATTATCTAATTTAATAGGTGTTGATGGTCTGATGAGACCAACATCATAGTCTACATGCCTTTCGTTATAATGTGGGTGTCGTGTAAAGTTTGTGGAGGTGTATTCAACGCTACCAGAATAAGCTTTAGTAGAGCCTGTCCTTATAAACACTTTAGTTACTCTGAAAAAGTACACAAAATTTAATTAGTTAGAATATATTTCCAGGTTAAGAAATCGACTCTACACTTGTAGAAGAGAATTATTTTAATTTCTCCATAGTGGGACCAAATGCGGTATCGAGTTGGGTCACTGAACATGTCCAGTGTCTTGAATTCAATGAATTCAGCGCAAAGTAGAGAACAGTGTAGGTATCTAGTTCATATTTTTTTCGGCATCACATTATATCCCGCGAATAGCTGGGTAGGAACACGGAAATTTAGTATTAAAACACTCCATTCTCCACTTCTCACTGAATTTTTGAGGCATTATATGTTGAGTGGTGAAACTCAACCATCGAAAAATAGATAGATAAAATATCTAAAAAATATCGAAAAAAAAGATATCGAATAAATTTATATTATTTTTTTAGATTTAGTTTGTTAACTACGAATAGCACGGTAGGCAAAAGTATCCTAGTGTTAAGAAACCCCCTGCTTTTTGCCCAATTTTCGAGATATTGCGTTTTAGGGTGCGAAATTCAACATCGTCTGTCACTATTCAGATTTTAAAGAATGATTTAACGAAAATAAATCAATTCTTTAAGTGGGAATCGAATCCACAACTATTTCGTTAGTATAAAATACACCAATCATACAAACAATCTCGCAGCAACACTGAGCCACGAAGATCTTAAAAAAAATGGAAGTAATGTAAATGGAAAAAACATATAAAATAATACCCAGTCAAACAGTGTGCCGCGGTAAGAATGTAATGTGGGCTTATAATGGATCCTCCACATCCATAATAGAGGTGGCCTTTTTTAAGTATCAAACGAACTTGATATGGAAAATGTTCAATAGTGGTACTGTGCCCCCCAACGATTTTGTAGTCATGTGACTTAGTATGACGGCGCTTCTTACATAAAATATCTGAAATCATAATATTGTAAGGCATAAATAAGTTTGATTCCCACCTGGGGTATCAATTATTATTTAATAATATTTTTATGTGACAGGGTTAACGGGGCCTTAGCTGCGTCGATAAGACGGCGAAACGTCAACGGAGCTGCACGTTTGTCCGTACGCAATGCAGTGTTGATACCGACGTTGTTATATGGCAGCGAAACGTGGGTATTACAGAAGAAGAATGAAAGAAAGATGAATGCTGTGGAGATGGGGTCTCTTCGTAGGATATGCGAAGTCAGCTTAGCTGATCGAATCCGCGATGAAGTAATACACAGATTCTCACAGGGTGAGAAGAAGAACGCACTCAGTTAATTTGGGCACGTCGAACGAATGAATGATGATAAAAGGGCAAAAAAGATGTACGATGGAAAATAGAGCAGTAAGAGAGGTAGAAGGAAACCTCGGTTGACCTTGAAAACAAAGTTCAAAGATACGGAAGGAAGGTCACGTGAAAAGCATGAGGACTCCTCGGAGGGTATGTATGATAAGGTTGATGACAGCGGAGGAGGCGAAAGAGGTATGTGGAGACCGTCGCGTTTGGCAGTCTGTTTTCCCAGACTACCCCGTTAGGGATACAGCGTGAAGCTAAGTTAATTAAGTACCTTGGACAACGAAAATCACAAAAATCAACACTAAAAACTGCTTCATATCTAGTCATATACTAGACCAAACAATAAATAAAACTAAGCTTATCTTATGTATTTAAATGATTTTCATACTATTTTTCACCTTTTTAAAAATTATCATATGTAATTAAAAACTCATTATTACAGAAAAAACTAGTTCTTTCTTAGAATCCTTGAATTGTAAGCGGAAAATTGAACGTAAATAACTTAAACGATATTTAAATTATGTTTTTTTTTTCGATTTTGTGCCCTGTTTTGTATAGTAGTAGCACTGCGCAGCATCTAATTGAAAATACGACGGTTGTGGAATCGATTTCCATTTGGGAAAATTATTTATTTATTTCCTCGCTCTGATAATGAGACAAATAATACTTATTTAGAAAACGTATAAAAATTTGAGCAGTTAAAATTTTTATACGTTTTCTATATAAGTATTTTCCTTTCCTAAGTGTGGAATAACACTTTAAATTTTTTTTTAAAAAAGACAAATAATGTTAACGTTACCCAATACGCATATTAATAATAACTTTATTTACTTTTAAAGTATTGTGGGTACTCTGCTGTAATTCCTCTTTAATATTGGTGGTGTCAAAAAATATATAAGTAAGTACTACTGTATTCTGTACCCTGTATGTGGACACAGAGTTAAAAATGGTGATATATTGAAAATTGATTTAATTTTTAAGGACTGTTTACTAAAGGTACACTTAGTTTATACAAAAATTAACAATATTCGTAATGATATATATCTTTCATTTAAAAATCACTTAAGCACTCAAAGCTTTCAGTACCATCTGGTAGCGACAGATGCCGAGTAGAAGACCGATCTTATATATTCCGAATTTTCATCAAGCAAATTTAACAATATTATTATTCTAATATTTAAGTATCTATATATATAAAAGGACTTGTGCTGACTGACTGAGGTAAGACGTACGCAGAGCCGTAACCGCTGATGGTAGAAACGTGAAATTTGGGCATATGTTTATTTTCATATTCTGGACATCCACTAAGGGAATTTGAAAAATTTTAACCCTAAAGGGATGAAATAGGGGTTGAAAGTTTGTATGGAAAAAAAATTAATCTGTACCGATTTTTATAAAATTTGAAATTTAGACTCTTAAAAATATTTCATTGAACACGTGTTTCATGGTTTTAAGAATTCACCCCCTAAGGGTTCAAATAAGAAGTTGAAAGTTTATATGGAAAAATCTTTAACCGCCGCCACAGATTTTTATAAAAATTTAAATTCAGACTGTTAAAAATATTTTATTGAACACGTGGTTTTTTTAGAATTCTCTCCTAATAAGCGGGCGAAGCCGCGCGCGCCCTCTAGTATAATATATAAACTATTATAAAATCTACTCAAGCAAGGTTACGGGCGGTTACTAGTATACTATAAAAATGAGAGAAAATTAAAAAAATGTATTTTAATGAAAAATCTGTCAATTTATATAAGTCGATAGATTTTTCGCATCTGAATTAAATCTATTGTATAATATTGTTCGATATGTGAATATAGTAGTGTCTATATTGAATTGCTTCACAATGATTTCCACGTAAATGAAAAATTAAATATCTAGAGAAATAACGTATAAACTAGAGGCCGTCGTGGCGCAGTGACACAAGCGTGTGGCTGTAAATGTGACGGTTGTGGGTTCGATTCCCACTCGGGGTAATAAATTATTATTTATTAATATTTTCATTTTATCGCTCTGGTAAAAAGCTAGCGTCCATTTCCACTACTCAATACGCATTGAATCGAAAATTCAGCGAAAAATGAGAAACGTAGTATCTTAGCACTGCGTTCCCTCTGCTTACCGGGCTTTATGCGGGATACAGCGTGTAGTTAAAACATAAAATTATATATAAAGCAAGCAAATGTTATTTCGTACGTTAGACACACGGAAGACTACGCTAAAAACATAACAAAACTGGTCATTACAGCAACAAAGCCACTTGGCACGTTTCGCTCGGAGCACCTTTCAATCATCTCGAGACCATTCCAAGGTTTCCGGAATAGTTACGTTACATCCACCTTTAACATTTATAAGCGTGACTCTTAAAAGGGTATATTGTAGAAGTGTTCAAATATGTTTGTTTGTAATCGCATCACGATTTAGTAGCTAGAATTGTTAACTTGAGATTTGGTACAAGCAAGCAAAGACTAACTACCAATTTTGGTGATTTTGATGATTGAAATTTACCTACATAGAAAATGGTAATAATAATTGTAAAAAATATATATAAAAGAGACATCTCGTTATCATAGTAACTGAAAAATCAGAAAAAGACTCGAAATAGTAATAAAGGGCTCAAATTTCATATCTAAGATTGTTAATTTCAATAATAAATACTTTTTACTACTAACAATCATTTCACGTACTAGCAAAAATTGCGTAAACTGTAGCTTCAGTCGTCAACAGCCAAAATATATTAAAAACAGAAAAAAGATTTTAAGATTTTAACAACAAATATATTTATTATTTATAACAACATAAATTTCAATATATTCGTAGATTATATTAAATATCTATAAAATATACTTACATAAACAGATCATTATTATATAGTTACATACAAAGTACCAATAGTTTTTTATAGCATCACGCTGTATCTCGCACATAAAGAATGAAAACTAGTTTTAAGACACTCCGTCTCCCATTTTCCACCGAATTTTGGAGACATTGCGTGTTGAGTGGTACCTCGGTGCCTCGACACCAAATCATCACCAAAGAAAATAGAAATATTTAAAAAATAATTTATTCGGGTGGAAATGAAACCCGCGACCTGTCGTGTTTACAGCCACATTTGGTGCCACTACGCCGCTGTGAGTGTGTCTGGCCTCAGTTAGTTCCCTGAAAAATTAACCGCCAGTAATGAGAAAACTTAAAATACAGCACAGTGAAACACCGATAAATCTTTTTAAACCACAATGGTCTGTCTAGTTCATAATTATTCTGGCGTAAAATTAACTGACTCTCGCTAAAAATACTCCTGTTCAGGCAGATTACATAATTAAAACTTTAAAGAAAAAAATCACCACAGTGAATGAAATTACGAATTCATATTTAAGAATCGGAAATATTAACTTAAATTTTAATTGTGAAATTAAATGTTTTTTATAACATTAAATAAATTTTAAGAAGAGGTTTTACATTTATAATAAAAATCCTAAAATTTACAGCGAACAACCGCATTAATATAGATAATGAATAAAAAGAATTGTATCACTGGAGCGATACCTTTATATATATATTGTTCACCGTTCACTCAAACATGTAGGGAAATACTAGTATTAAAAATCAATTAATTATAATACAAAATATTTAAACTGTAAATATTTAACTAAAACTTCTCTGCACAAATTCTGCTCCTAGAGCTAACTTTTCGTACCGTATTTAATAAATAACGGAGATGCAAGAGGACGCTATTTACCCACATCTTATTTGTCGAGTCACCGCTGCACAGAAACTAACATATTTAATAAGCTTTTTGCCTTTTACCCGTTTTCATACATATTTATTAGATTTCTTTTAAAGTGTACATAAGCGCTCAGTTTTCTAGAATACTTGACGTGTGGTCCACATAAGAAATCTGTACACATTATTAACGTAAAATATTATAAACTGCTATTTCCAAAGGAGAGCTAAAAATAACAGAAATATTGTAACTGACTCTCGGGAGGCAGAATCCCATGAGATTACTTGTCTTATGCTTTGGGGTTCTAAGCTGGATGCTGGTTAACCAATTTTACCTTTAAGTTTTATATAAAACATAATAAATAGATATAGAGGCCAGTCGTGGCCTCAGGAGCACAAATATATTCATTTCTTGGCTCTGACTTGATGAGTTCAGCCACTCAACACGCAATGTCTCTATAATTCAGCGGGAATTAAACAACCGAAGAGTTTTGACACTAGGTTTCCTTTGCGTATCCTGCTAAATGCGCCATACAGCGTGAAGCTGACAAAGATAGCTTTTTATATGGCTTGAATCGTGACAAATTTGTCTAATATGAGCTTTTCAAAAGTGAACAATAAGCCAATACCTATATTGCACGATTACCAAAAGCACGATATTACCGTTTTTCCCATCATCAATAAACCCTTTCACGTAAACACCGTATTGAGTATTCAACAAGGCAACCCCTACATAATATTAGGCGATCATTTTCGCCATTTGCTGTTAACAGGAAGATAGATCAGGTAAGTCGTGCGTTAGATTTTTAAAGTGTAAGCATTACTTTTGTTGGAATATTAGGAGTTGTTTTTTTTTATTTGTATCTTATTTATTGATTTTTTGGAAATTAAACAATTTTATATTATTACGCCGCCAGTCGTAGTGCAGGGGCATAAGCGTGCGAGAGAGAATTAAGAGATTCTTAGAATATTGACGTAAAATTTTAAATGAAAAATGGAAGCCATCATATTAAGTTCAAATTCATTAGTTGTCTGAATAAATTAAAGTCTAATAAATTAAAGTCTAAAGTTTTTAAAAACACCCTTTGAAGCTCCCGAAACTTGACTACTTAAACAAAACAGTTCTCTATAACAAACGAGTAAATAACATTTCAGACTTACCCATACATTGTAATAATAAAGTATATAAATAAAATTTTTGATATGATGCTTTAGTAAAATATATTCTATACATAATAATATATATTGATATATGTAGGTATATTTTATATATTTATGTTATATTTAAAAAAATGTAATAAAATAATATTAGCATTTAAAACTATTATTTATCAAGATAAATTAAGGTATGAGATTCATGTTTGTACCTATTTGTGCTTTGCTCATTTCTTTCAAGCGATAAAAATAAGACGTAGCTTAGATTATAATAAAATACTATTCGACACTCTTTGTTTTTTTTTTCATCTTCATGCTATATTCCGCATGTAGCAGAGTAGGTAGAGGGAGCCTAGTGTTAAGAAACTACGCTACCTACGAAATTCAGGAGCCATCGCGTAAGGAGTGATGGAACTCAACGCCGTGCTTTTGCCTCGACACAAGGGCGAAGAAAAGAAAATATTGAATATTTCATTTCTTCTAATGGGAATCGAACCCACAACCTGTGGCATTTACAGTCACACGCTCGTGTCGCCGTCTGGCCTCGTTGCACGATTAAAGTGCAAGCCGATTTTACAATCAATTATTAATCGTAATTAAGAGTACCTTATAAATATATATTAAGATATTAAATAATAAAAGACAAAAAATAGCAAACGTTGTATTAAAAAAAAATACACCATTATTTATCACCCTATCTATTTCCGTCATCAAAAAATCATTAACGAATGCGAAATCAATTATTGTACCACCAATACAATGTGTATTGGTTGGGAAGGAAATCAATATGTTCATATATACTATTATAGTTTAATAGCTTACTGCTATTATAATAAATGTTTAAATTACGAAACGCAACGATATGATAAATGATTTTTTTAATTATAGGTATAAAATATAGATTAAATATTTGGTAATGGATTTTTTTTGTGTGTCTATACGCCGTGACTTTTTAATTTTTCTTATCGGTAATAAATTATATAGATACGTACGTGACATATCTGTATGTTTATTTTTATTATAAAAAACAGATTAACTTGTGTTAAGAAATCCCGATCTTTCACTTTCCACCCAATTTTTGAAACATTGCGTTTTGAGGGTGGAATTCAACACTGCGCTTTTTCTTTTTTAAATAATACAATTACTTTATTATTATTATTATTATTTAGAGGCCAGTCGTGGCGCAGCGACACGAGGGTGTGACTGCAAAACCGACTGGTTGTGGGTTCGATCCCCACTCGAGGAGATGAAATATTTACTTAAATTTATATTTCCATTTCTTCGCTCTGGTGTCGAGGCTAAGCGCGGCGTTGAGTTCTGCCACTCAACACGCAATGCCTCCAGAATTCAGCAGAAAGTGGGGAACGGAGTGATACAAAATTGTATCTATATGTTATTTGCTACTTTTTTATATTATCAATATACTTTTTATGAAAATAATGTCAATTATAGTTTATTAATCTGACAATAATGATAGCACTCCAAAGTCTAAAACTTTGAATAATAATTTACAAGATTTTTTTTCTCCTAGGTACTTAACTTCTAACATCAACACTCAGAATCTGCAATTAACGTTAAATTTAATCTGTACAAATATAGATTGAGGCCAACGGAGTGTCTTACTTAACACTAGGTTCCCTCTGCCTACCCTGCCGTCGCGGGATACAGCGTGAAGCTGATTTATTTTATTTTAAATATAGATTAATTTAATTGACATTTAACGCTTAATGATATCTTTATTAGTCGCAAGCTTTGAATTTTAACTCTTCTATTTTGGCACAAGGAAATCAAATTAGACAGTAATAAGTTACAATGTCAAATTTAGTATAGTAACCATAAATTATTGCAAGACCACACCTTTTTAACGTTTGCGTAAGTATTACTGAGAAGAAAAATCAATGCCATTTAATATCGGTTGTCATTTTAATAGCCACCTTTGGGCAAGGTGGCTGTTAGAATATGACAAGTTGATCATTTATTGCACTAAAGAATTAAGACATTAATCTATTTTGGTGATCTACTTTTATGAGTCTGTGGTCAGGGTTAAGGAAAGTGTAGGTAGGTGAATAATGAAAAATGGCCAAGGTAAATTGAAAAATGTTATATGTAATTATAATATAACTGGTGAGTCGTGTGGTCTGTCGATGTTCAAAAATATGATGTTTATGTAAATCGCATCCTTCTCTACTATTTTTTTTTATAGTGCCAATTTAGATAAATCCAATTATATATATAGATTCATCTATCATGTATCTGCCATAAAAAAAATTAGGCAGTAAATTAACAGATCACTGAACCCATGTTTTGTTTTGTCAACAACATAAGGCAAAATACTTATTCTACTATTTTCCCTTGCTATTTCCAGACACCGGAATTTCCAGACATTATGTGGAAACGTTTAAAAACCACAACACATTGTCCATCTAAGCTTTTTTTTCAACTTCACACTTTGTCCCATAGCAGAGTAGACTGAGAGATGCCAGTCTCCCAAGACGCTCTCGCATTCCATGTTTTACTCGAATACGAGAAAATGCGTTTTGAGTGGTGTAACTCAACGCTGCACTTACAACAACGTGAAGATATAAATGAAAATAATTAATTATAGGATCGAACTGACTGTTAACACTGCACTGTCCCACTCCGCTACAATGGCATCAACATTCTTAAGTTAGAAACAAAATCAATATAATCTTCTTTTTAGAGAGCGAGCTCAAAATCATATGTCCTATATTAGTTGACATTCATCTATTGTATTTTATTATATATATATATATATTTTATTAATCTCGTAAAAGGTAAAAAAATATATATTAAATTTATCACAATAAATAAACGTGACCACGAATCATTATTGTCGCAACTCACTTCTGTCGTGAAGTTCTTTGTAATGAACGTATGGTAGTAGGTACGGTTGATTTGTCAGTTCTGAGACTATATTTATATAAGACGTTCCGTGATCCCCTTTGTATATTTTTTTGAATTGTATATGTGGAACGGCGCAACTCAACGCCGCGGTAAGCCCTCGAATTGGGATAATAAAAATAATTGAGTCTTCTGAGTAAGACATCGCGGGTTCTCACTGTAAATTAATAAATTTTTGCATTAATGCAACTAAATAATATTAAAATGTTTTTAACATTTTTAAAAGTGTTTTTTTACACTTTGGAAAGAAAAATACTTATTTAGAAAACGTTTTCGAAATAATTAATATTACAATGTTTTTATTACCATTATCAAATTTGATAAATTTTAGCAATGAGTTTAGCTACTGTTACACTTCCTAAGAATTCCTAAGAATTAACGTAGAAAAGTACTTACTTTTCTTAATATTAATTTTGTTTTAAATAACAAGCATCAATATATATTTGAGGTCTGTCATGGCGCAGGGGCATAAGCATGCGACTGTAAAAGGGACGGGTTGTGGGTTCGATTCTCACTCAAGGAAATTAAGTATTTAATTTCCAGCATTTACCACGCAATGCCTATACAGAGTTTTGCGGAAAGTGGGAAACGAATTCTTAATGGGAACTGTATCAGGTTCCCAGGTTCCCTGCTAAAAAAAGTAACAATAATAATTCTATAATAGTTAAGCTTAGCTAATACAAAGTTATTAACTAAAAGCAATTTTTAAATGAACAACGCTCAATTTTGTTTCAATAAAGGACTTTGTCAACAACAGGCGATCTATGTCCGTGATTTACAATATTGACTTTTTAAGTCGATAGTTCAACTTATTAAGTTCTTGTTTGAGCAGTTTGCTGTTAAAATGCTTTCGAGAAAACTTACTAATAAATTACAAATTTTGCTTCTTTTATTTCTACATTATCAAGTGGTTTTTTTATGACATGGCTTAATTAAATTTTAAATAAAAATTTTGGAGATGGAAAACAATTAAAAAAACATTTTATTTTTTTATTATTTTTATATAATTTTTATGAAAATATCAAAGTTTATGAGGTTTCTCCGCTGTCATAAAAAGAGCGACATTGAGCACTATGTCACTAAACATAGTATATCTGGAATTCGGGCAGAAAGTATGCAACAACTGTTGATATTATGTTTTTTTGCCTATTTTGCTATACGAAATAAAGCATGACGTTAAAAACAGTGATTGATAGTCAGCACATCTATATATATACAGTCAATTGGAGGCCAGTCGTGGCGCAGCGGCACAAAGTGTGACTGTAAAACCGACTGGTTGTGGCTTCGATCCCCACTCGAGGAGATGAAATATTTACTTAAATTTATATTTCCGTTTCTTCGCTTTGGTGTCGAGGTTAAGCGCGGCGTTGAGTTCTGCCACTCAACAATGCCTCCAGAATTCGGCAGAAAGTAGGGAACGAAGTGTCTTAACACTAGGTTCCCTCTGTCTACTCTGCTGTGTGCGGGATACAGCGTGAAGCTGATTTTAATTGGATATAGAGAGCTGAATTTACTATACTTAAGGTGTACTTAAGGGAACACACTTACAAGGAATTCCCTAAAATTCGTGAGTGAAAGGAAAGACGCGTTGTATAACCCACACAAACATGTTATGAAATTATGGTCTACAGCTTTTGCGTTTAAAAATATATATGAAAACTAAAAAAAAATGCTTTGTAACCTACATACATACCTATATATAAATCAGTCAAAACCGCAACTCTGATTTTATCTATAATGATTGAATGTTTTTGGTCAAATTTAAATTAGTACAAAGTAATTATCGGATAACTAATTAGGTCATTTATATCGTGTATTTTTTGTGGCTTTCTGTTAGGAATGTTATGTTTTCTGACATTTCCGTGTTATATATTACGATGTATATATTTTTTTAATATCATTTATTAAAACACTTAATTAAAATCAAATAAAATCAGCTTGTATTACGCACACAGCAGGGTAGGCAGAGGGAACCTAGTATTAAGACAATCCGTTCCCCACATTCCACTGAGTTCTGAAGGCTTTGCGTGTTGTGTGGCGGAATTCAACGCCGCGCTTTATTTTGACACCAGGGCGAAAAAATAAAATATAAATGTAAATAAATATTTCACTTCGTCGTGTGGGGATCGAACCCACAACCGATTTTTCGATTTTACAGTCACACTTTGCGCCACTACTCGCCTCAAAAACACTTAATGATCATTTTATTTTTATGAGCAATTATTATGCGAAGCCATTTCCATTTCGTGTTATAAAATAAACTTTTAGTTCGCAAGAGGAGCAGGATCGAGTCGTATTCGTTCTATCCTTAACATTTACAAAAAAATTTAAATATTAGCTTACCAGATATACATTTATCTTAAGAGATGCCTGTAAAATTGCTTATCTAACCAGATTTTCTTTTTTTTTAGCTTGCTCTGTCTTGCACATAGCAGGGTAGGCAAAGGGAACATAGTGTTAAGATGCTCTCATTATGATGCTTCCGTTTCCCACTTTCCGCCGATTTCTGGGTGCATTGCGTGTTGAGTGCCGGAACTCAACGCCACGCTTTGCCTTACCAGAGCGAAGTAATAGAAAAATATTTATTTGATTTAATTTTATTTTTATAAAATTAAATTTTCTTTTGCAAAAATACCTCATTACACTAAAGTAACTAATAGAATATACATAATATTATAATAATGATACAAATTTCGCGCGTCTCCCATGTGGTCTAGAAACCTATTAAACGATTAAGGTCACTCCTAAATATGGAAATTATTAACATATGCCTAGTATTCTGATCAAAATACTAGTATAATATTGAATTTCTAATTATTGAAATTATTCTATTCTATTCCTATTATTACTTTTTGGCCGTCATGGGTCAATGGTGGAGTTTCTAAATGAAAACGCGACGGTTATGGGTTCGATCCCCCCACTCAGATTGAGTATAATTAAATTATTGTTATTTCCCCAAAACGGGGAATAATTTATTAAAACCTGTAAAAAAATTACATTTACAACTTACTTTACAATATATTTCAGGAATCTGTCTCATAATAATCTTAAATGTAGAGCTACTTCAGTATTATTAATTCTCTAGTTTTTATCGTCAATACTATGAAATAACAAATCACACTTATTATAAATGTTTTTTTTTTAAATAACGCAGGTGAAATTACTACTATACATTGATTCAACAATTATTTATTCTATTAGTTACTTTAGTGTAATAAGGTATTTTTGCAAAAGAAAATATAATTTTATAAAAACAAAATTAAATCAGCTTCACGCTGTATCCCGCACATTCCTAGTCTTAAGACCATCAATTGACCACTTTACGTCGAGTTTTCGAGGCATTGCGTGTTGATTGGCGTAACTTAACGCCGCACCATAGTTACAAGCTTGAACTACAGCGCCACGAAGGATTCACAGTATTGTTATGACTGAACAAAAATCAATTGTCTAATTATACATTACTATATACTATTACTATAGGCATGAGAGAAATAAATAACTTTTATATGTGGGCGTCTATATAGTATATAGTTTGTCTCTTGACGTAACCATAATATAATATAGCCGGCAACACAAAGCATTTATCAGGAAACTAAACCTACTCTTAATTACTAATCGGTCGAACAATTCAATTCGTAAAACCATTTATCATGTACGTATATTGCAATATATACGAAACGTGATTTCTATTCTCCAACGGTTGTAGAATTTGATTTTGCTCCAATTCTGACGTATGTTCTCAGCATTTTGAATAGAATTGTAGTATTGATATAAACAGTTTTGTATGTGTTTAAGCTATTTCCATTTGGAGTGAACAAGGAAAATGTAGGCACAGTTAGGTATACTTCAATTACATAATAGAAATTATTCAAAATTTCTTCTCATTTATATTATAATCTAATTAATGTTTAATTTGAAACTTTTTATCTTTTTTGTTGGGAGAATAAATAACATTTCTGAAAAAATTATAGAGATGAGTTGTTTTATCAACCGAGGCAACCTAATATTAAGGACTTCGTTCTCCATTTTACGCAGAATTCTGGAGGCATTGCGCGTTAAGTGACTCGGTACCAGAACGAAGAAATGAAAATATAAATTTAAGTAAATGTTTAATTTCCTCGAGTGGGGATGGAACCCACAACCTGTCGCATTTACAGTTACACACATATGCCCCTGCGCCACGACTGGCCTCAAATAAGACGAGCTAAGTTACAGTATATCATTAGTTAATATATTATTTCTAACAAACCAACTGCTATAGTTATGGACGTCTATAGCATCTTAACTTTAACTTAAGACTAGAGTGGCTATAAACATATCAGCTTTTAGATTTAATAGCAATGTTTGGTACTGCACGTGACGTCGAGGACAAGTTACGAGGACGCTACACCCATACACAATTTCAATATATAAGCCAGCTCATATAAAACAAGAAATGTATGAATAGTTATGAAATTTGAAGATGCATTCAAGTGAAATATGCACTTCGTGAGTTGCCAGAAGCTGTTTAAGTTTATTTTCTTAAAGAAAATGTAAAATACATTTGAGTATACCAACATTCAATAAAGTAAATTGAATTTTAGTTAAATAAAGTAAACTTCAATGTAAGATGTACGAGTATAAATCTCTTTATGAAGATATTCGTAACTGCTATGAATATTTTTGTGTTATCACGTGCATCTTTACATGGAATAAGGAAGGTATAGTGAAACGTGCTAAACTATTTTTTTTTTCGTTTTTAAAGTGTTATTTCGCACCTAGGAAAGAAAATACTTTTTAGAACACATAAAAATTTGAACGTAGCAGAATTTGAACCCGTGTCTCTTTAGAAATCGTCCAATCGATCTGGCGTTCTAATCCATATGTTCTCATTGGGCTACGTCGAAATTCTTATATGCTTGTTATAACTTATTTTTGTAATTGTAACAAGCATATAATTTTGAAAGAGGCGCGGGTTCAAATCCCGTTACGTAACGTATTTTGCCTCGACACCAGAGTGTAAAAATGAAAATATAAATATAATAAAATATTTTATTTCCTCGAGTAAGGATCGAACCCCCAACCAGTCTATTTTACATTCACACTTTGCAACTTTGCGCCAGGACTGGCCTTAAAAATATAAATAATATGTATTTAATTAATATATACATACAACATGTCATATATGAGTTATTTTTATATGTTTCAGTCTAATGGACTTCGTGACGAGTTTTATAGCAAGCATGTAAACAGATATCTTATTTAGAAGATTAATTCAGTTGTTTTAGAATAATTACAGCTAACCTGTTTGGTGTTGCATTTTAAAACTATCCATGTTTATTGTTATAACATTCATAATACTATATACGGGTAGGTACAGTATAATAAAGATAAATTTAAATAAATCAGCGTCACGCTGTATCCCGCACACTGCAGGGTAGGCAGAGGGAACCGAGTGTTACGTCACTCCTTTACCCCTTTTCTGGCGAATCTGGAGGCATTGCGTGTTGAGTGGCAGAACTCAACGCCGCGCTTTGCCTCGACACCAGAGCGAAGTAATGGAAATATAAATTTAAGTAAATATTTCATCTCCTCGAGTGGGAATCGAGCCCACAACCAGTCGGTTTTACAGTCAAACTTTGTGCCCCGACTGGCCTTAAACTTAAATTTACATAACAGCAATTTAAGTATTATTAGTTTTTTTTTCAGCTTCACGCTGTTACCCGTATATAGCAGGAGAGGCAAAAAGAACCTAGTATTAAAACAGTCCGTTCTCCACTTTCCGCTGAATTTTCGAAGCATTATGTGTTAAGTGGCAGAGCTCAACGCCGCGCGTTGTTACTACCGCAAATGAATAAAAGATTTATAAATAATTACCAATTTTCCCTAGTGGGAATCGAAGTCACAACCGTCGCGTTTACAGTCACACGCTTTTGCCACTGCGCCACGACGCGTCGGCTCCAATTGTAATATAATACATATCATAAAAAATATGTAACAATTTAAATGATACTTCCTAAAAATCATCGTATTTTTAACAACTTGAGAATGTAAATCCTCTAACTTCTACCTGAATACCATAATCAAGGTGATTAACTTAATCAAACACCTTATCTAATGGGATCAAAGAAATACCTTAATAATTTTCTAAATGAATTGGAAACCACGGTCTTAATCCACGCTCCAAATTCTTAAATTGGCCTATTGCTCTTTCGTATAGCAATAATTAAGATCTACTATATAAATTAAGATGTATTATATGTTCATAAGAAACTAATTTAAGCTTAATTACATCAAAAAAGCATATATTCCATCACAAAAACAGTCACCGTACCACAAATGATATGAAAATGACGTCTCCAAGATTTGGATTTCGTACAATTATGCATCATTATGCAAAACTTAATTTGGCAAAACTAATTGATGAAAATAGGACTACGTCTTACATATTCTAAGCGATTTGATGCTAATATAAGGATAACAGTACTTTAACTTTTAGAGTATAAAGCCAAAAAATAACATATTAAAAAGCAAACTAACTGTAAAATTACAGTACGTTTAGTTTTTGATTTTTCTTGAGAAATATTTCAGAATCGTCTGAGATGCTGTTGCGGCATAGTTCGTTCCGCTCTTTTTCTTTGAATTTTAGAAATAATGCATTCTGAGTGACAGAACTCAACTCCAAAGTTTATCTGAAACCGCGATCGTCGCATTTACAATTAAAATATGAAGAAACTAATTTAATGAATGATCGTCGCCTGTCGTGGCGCAGCGGCACGAAGTGTGACTGTAAAATCGGCAGGTTGTGGATTCGATCCCCACTCGAGGAGATGAAATATTTACTTAAATTTATATTTCCATTTCTTCGCTCTGGTGTCGAGGTTAAGCGCGGCGTTGAGTTCTGCCACTCAACACGCAATGCCTCCAGAATTCAGCAGAAAGTGGGGAACGGAGTGTCTTAACATTAAGTTCCGTCTGCGTACCCTGCAGTGAGTGGGATACAGCGTGAAGCTGATTTTATATCCTTATATATTATGTGCATCATGTCATGGCTATCAGTTAAGGGCTACAGGTTTATTAGTGCTTGGGCCCAGAGCGATGTACAGCTTGTCATTAAACACAATAACTGTCATTTGTTACGTCGAGCAAATTGTGCTATGATTAAGATAACCTAAATTATACAGTGTTACATAATGTGTTCATAGAGGCCCAAGAGCATAAGATGGTTGTGGGTTCAGTCCGTACTGGGGATAATAAATTAGTTTGATTTATCTGCTCTGATAAGTCAAAATGCGACGTTAAAAATTTTAAAATTTTGGAGTAATAAAACTTTTTATAATATATTGCCATATTTACTAAACTACTCTTGATGTGTACCCTCTTGATGTGTTCCAAAAAAAAGGAATAATCGAAATCAGTTGGATTGATATTGAGTTAGTCGTCTATTTACTGCTTACATACTTAATGCAAATTAAAGATTTATATGGGTTTTTCATGTCAGAAATGGACCAAATTGGGACCGCACGTGAAGCACTAGATTTCAAATAAAAATCATTAAAATCAACTCACCTCAGTCAAAAGTTCTGAGGTAGCAATCATCAAAAAAAGAAACAGTCGAACTCATAACCTCCTGTTCTTACAGAAGTCGGTTAAAAATTGTTTTGCCGACACACCAAAATTACAAGAAGAAGAAGAGAGAGAGAGAGAGAGAGAGAGAGAGAGAGAGAGAGAGAGAGAGAGAGAGAGAGAGAGAGAGCAATTTAAAAAACATAAATAATATATTTTTTTAATATATATATTCCCAAATATGTAACAGTAAATAACTTTAATTACGTGCCTATCTCAAATTATGATGTATAATATAGGAAGGTAATCGCATTAGAACTTTGTTACGTTTGAGGCAAAATTGTTTTTCGTTGCGTTTACGAAATGGATCAGTGTGAAAGTTTTGTAATTGCTTCTGAATATGCAGGAATAAAGCTTTACGCGCACTACAGTTTCAATATCTATGGAAATATAATAAAAAAATGTTAAATAAATCAGCTTCACGCTGTATCCCGCACACAGCAGGGTAGGTAGAGGGAAGCTAGTGTTAAGACACTCCGTTCCCCATTTTCCGCTAAAGTTCCACTGTTGAGTCAAATCAAAAATCAGTCTATATATATATACGTAAAAGAAATTTGATAATTAAAAGTAATTTTATAATTGATGTAGTGGTGATGCAGGGGCACAGAGTGTGCCTAAAAATGCGACTGCTTGCGGATTCGATCCCCACTCGAAGAAATGAAATATTTATTTAAATTTATTATTCCATTTCTGCGGTCCGTTTTCTAGGTAAAGCGCGGCGTTAAGTTCCGCCACTGAACACGCACTGCCTTCAGAATTCGGTATAAGTGTGGAACGGATGGCTTAACACAAGGTTCCCTTTGCCTACCCTGCTATGTGCAGAATATAGCGTGAAGCTGATAAAATAAAATATATATTTTTTATAATAGCTCAACATCCAATGTGTAAAGGCCCCGCAGCCCTGCTTTATAAATATGTCTCAAAGTTTATCATCAGTAATTACGTAGGTATACGAAATTAATTACTTAGTCGAGAAAACAAGATAATTAAGAAAATCTTTTCTTTGTTATCATAATATGAAATTTTCTGTAAGTACACTTAAGCTGTGAGCTTCGGCGTATAATTCTGTATTAATATGTTATAATTTATGGTAATTGTGCTGGTTTTACTTAAATTTTATTAATTTGTTAAGATATAAAATATTTTTTTATAAATTCTTGTTAATGTGACAAAAAAATATATTTTAAGACTTATTACATATACGTAGACTTTAGTTTAGTAAATATATTAGACGCCATGATAGAAATATTTTATTTATGTATGCACGTAGATCAAGCACACGTTACCATTATGGATTTGATTATTTAACACAAACCAATCCAGTTTTAATCCATGATGGATGGCGGAAGGAGAAACTAATCACTTCTTCTACTTCTTTCTAAATGTAGACAATGTGTGATGGTGAAAAATATATTCAAGTATGTTAGCTATCGTACAAGAAGCCGTCATCTTTGACATAATTAGTTTAATAAATTTGATTTAGCTTCACGCTAAAAAATATTTATTCGGTATGCGATCTGCTTCACCTCACTAACATGTTATATAACATTTCTAAGTAGGATATTTCTAACTAAATGTTTGTTTCATGTCATCTAGATTAACATCTAGGAATGCCGCATACCACAGTTGGCAATCAGCACTTGCCGCCTGAATTCCTGAGATAGCGTATTGATTAACAGAACTCAACGCCGCTTTTTAGCGGAGAAATTAAAATAATATTTTAATACTGAAGCTGATCAATATGCCAATATTTACTTAAATTTATATTTCCATTTCTTCGCTCTGGTCTCGAGCCTGCCTGTCTGTCTGCCACTCAACACGCAAAGTCTCCAGAATTAAATCCACAGAAAGTGGGGAACAGAGTGTCTTAACACTAGGTTTCCTCTGCCTACCCTGCTGTGTGCGGGATACAGCGTGAAGCTGATTTATTTATTTTTTTTATTTATTAGTAAAACACATAACCTCACACTATTTTAAATAATAGAAAAGAAAAAAAGAATAAATAGAAAAGAGTGACAATCCACTTCGATTTCGTAACATATACATAACACATGTACTAAAAACACTCAAATTTCTTAACAACATTCAGGAAGCTGCTTAACATTGTCTCTATTTATATTGAATTTTGTTTGTCATCTTCCTGTACAATAATAAAGGTGTCTGTCACCGCTGGTCTATTGTGACATCATGTTTCACACTTCCATTCAATGCAGATGAGGAAGGTGGGTTGGGTGTCGAATTAACTTTTAAATCCGGGTGCTTTAGCTCTTACTAATCATTAAATGTATATAAAGCTGGTTTTAGATATATTTTAAGGTTTTTTTTTGTTATTACAATGAATACTGGGAAATATAATCACTCTTTTCTACCAAAAAGTAGAGCTTTTAGAGTTAAATAATTAGAGAGCAAGTGGATTTCCACCACCCTACATACTCCGTTTTCTAGCAAAGCAAAAAGTAACACCATTTTGTGTTATATACTCGGTTCCTCAATTTCTGGTTCCTAAGTTTCGAGACACTGAGTTTTAACTAACACTTGTTTACCAGAGCAACCAAATGAAAAAATATATCCCCCAAAGTGAAAATCGAGTCCACAACCTTAGCGTTTTGAAACATACCTACGCAATGCAACTGCACCACTTTTTGTTAGTTAGTTTTTTAACTTATCATATGAATATTAATAGAGTTGTAAACGCGACATATTGAAAAATGTAATATTTTCTTTTCTTCGCTCTGGTAACAAGACAAAGCGCAGCGTTGAGTTCCGCCATTCAACATGCAATGCCTCCAGTAACACTAGGTTCCCCCGTTCCCTCTACTCGCCCTGCTATATGAATACAACTAGAAACTAAAAAAAAAACATAACAAAGTCAGAGTATACATCTATTCTATTTGAATTACATATATAATATATGCTTTACAAATATATTTATATAAACGCCTAGTATATTAAATTCAATACATACATAGAATCGTACATCGAATTCAATAATAGGTCGCCATTTCGATACAATAAACATTCGCCAGCAATATGTGGGTGTCGAGGAAATATTTACTATTCAGCGTCAAACAATTACATTAACACTGGTATGCTAAAATATGTATTTGATGTTTTGTTTATGTTTCATATATTTCGATTCGTTTTAGTGATACGAGGTGATCGGTTTTTTTGATGTATAGGTTGAGATTATTGTGGATTTTTTTCAGCTTTACGTTGTATGTTAACCTAGTGTTAAGATACTAGGGTCCTTATTTATCCCCGAATTTTTGAGGCATTTCGTATTTAATGGCGGAACTCAACGCCGCGCTTTGCCTTCATCAGATTGAATCATCAGAACGAAGGAAATGAAATATCTTTTTTTATTTCCTCGAATGGGATCTAACCCACAACCAGTCACGTTTAAAGTCACACACTTATGCCCCTGCGCTACGACTGGCTTCTATCTCGTCATTGTGTTTTGTTATAAGAAAAAATATATATTTACTTAGTTATGGCAATATATTATAAAAGGTTTTATTATTTTAATTATATCAAATTAAAAAATGAATGGAATTATAGTAAGTACGTATATACTATAATCGCTTTGCTTTGAAGAGGGAACCTAGTATTGAGACGCTCCATTACCCTAGAACCGCTCAATTTTCGAGACATTGCCATACATCATTAGATTCGACAGTGAACGCCACGTACTGTCTTGTTACCAGAGTATAAAATAATTCCTTCTCCCGAGTCGGTATCTAATTCATAGCCGTCGTGTTTACAGACGACGTCCTTCTGAATTGAAATTATTTTAAAATAATAATACGTAATACATTCTTAAAAATATACTTAATTTAATTAAAAAAAAAGAAGTCGTTTTTTTTAATAAATAAACAAAATTTTAAATAAAATTTTGTTTATTTATTTGCACAGCGCATATTAACTATTTAACTTTGTTTATAATTTCATCTCAATCAGAAATTTTTTGAGCTTGGCATTGAATTTTTGTCTATAAAAATTTATAGTTTTACTATGGACATTATACAATCAGCGCGGCCTAGAATCTCTTAAATCATCGTGCCATTAAAAATCAAATATATTTCCGATTATAGTAATAGTTCGAAACGATATAAGTCGATTCTTTGGCCTCACCTAAGCATTTGTGACGGCATTTACTTTTCTAGAAGTATCATACATTTGAATAATGCGATTGTAGTAGTGTCTTTAGGTTAGGTTCAGGTCGTCGTGGTGCAGTGGCACTTAAGAATTATTGCAAACACGACGATTGTGGGTCCTGGATTGTGGATCCTCACTCGAGGGTATAAATTATTTGATGTTGAGATTAAAGTCGAGAATTCGACGGAAAGTTGAAAGCGGAGTGCCTTAACACTAGGTTTCCTCGGCTTACCCCCCTCGGCTATATGGGGGGCTGTATACTTAGAAGCTAAAAAAAATTATGTCATTATTATACCATGCTGATTCTAGAATCGAATAAAAGAATCTGTCAAATTCCTAAAACTGTTTCCTAAAAAATAATTTTCACTAGAGTATTTTGCTGTAGTGCACAAATGAAATTTGTTCTGTTCCACTCTTTGACCAAACACCGTCGAGTTTCGGCGCATAGGTTTCTTTTTTGAAATATTTCAAAATTGATATGCATATCTGAAATGGTATTTTCAATTTTGCTTTTTCTGTATTTGTAAAACTATTTTTATCTTCAAAGCATTGAATAAAAATCGTTTGACAGTTATATTTTTCAATACATAAGATACTTGAAAACTATTTCTATTTTGTGTTTCTACCTCGTCGATGAATTAACGGTTGCTGTAACTGTGTGTTTTCGAATAGAAAAATGTAAAAAAGCTCAAAGCTATTTACTCACGTTGACCAAATAAGAGAATATTGAAAAGTTATGTAGATTTTCAAAAAACACAGCACAAGAACAGTAAATATATAAAACTTTGAGAGGTTTTATAAAATTGTCTAGTCTAATTTTACAATATTTAATATTCAAATACACTTATATGCATAGAGTTATATGAGGCCGTCGTGGCGCACGGAGGTTGCGACTGTAAGCGTGACGGTTGTACGGATTCGCTTCTCAGACGTGGTAGCAAAATATTTAGTTTTAATTTTTTCATTCTAGCGCGAAGAAACAAAGCGCGGCGTTGAGTTCCGCCACTTAACACACAATGCCTCTAGATTTCGGCTGAAAATGGGACACGGAAACACCTTAATGGGAACATAGTGAACTTAACATAAGGTTCCCATTCTCCCTCCGCCTACCCTGCTCTGTGCAAGGATATCACTTAAAAAAAAAGAAAAACATACATGCACACATAGTACCTACAAACAATATATAATAAATTAAATCTGTCCAGCAGTACTTAGATCATTGTGATCTCGTAACAATAAATGTGGTGAACAGGGTTAAGGTTTGGAGCCTTGAGCTTGACTCGTGACTGTCACTCCGTTCGAAGTAACATGACAAGATGAATTAGGAGCCATATTGCTGCTGTCAGTTCAGTTTAAAGTTTTTATAAGTTTGTTTGGTCGAAAATCAACATTCTATGTATAACGATTTAATGGCATAAGAAGTTGGCCTTTAGATATGAGGAACTGTACTAGAATTGTATTACTTTTGTTACCTTTAGTATATTGTTATATATTATAAATATATGTAAGTATATCATTTATCTATTAAATTTAGGTAGTCTTTACTGCTTGATTTTTTAATAAAAAATATAATTTCATTTGCATAAAAACAAATGTTTTTTTTGTTTCTAATGTAATAAAGTTAAATTTTGATCATTTAATTTTTATAAGCGTTTCTTAGGATTTGTTTAGTTAAACTTAAAAAAAACTGAACATTTAGAGGACCACTATGTTGTCCAACTGTCTGATTGTTAATTGAATATCTTTTATTTAAATTTATAACAAAATAAAATTTCTGCATCCAGATTAGGCAGAGAAAACCCTAGGAACCTAGTGTTAACATTTCCGTTACCCATTCTCCGCCGAACTATAGAGACATTATGTGTTGAGTGGCTGTACTTGTCACCGCGTATTGCGGTAGAAAGAAAATAAAAATATTATAATTCTTCATTACATTGTCACAACCACACTCATCCCGTCTACAGTCAACCCCTGCACCACAAGGACCTCGGCTAATTTAACTTATTTTATATCAATTATCTAGGTTTATTTTTTTTTTCTCACTCACTCACACAAACGACGTTGAATTACACTACTCGGAGGGAAATAATAAAAGTGGAGCGAACTGATTTTACCCCCATTACAGAATCTTCTCTTAACCAGATCAAAAACTTTAATCAATGCTCATGGGAAAATAAAACTGCAATGGTAAAGAAAAAATAAAATGTAGTCTGGATGTTATTTCAATGTGACATGATTGACATACATCCATTAAATATTTCATTCCCTTTAATGGGAATCGAACCAACAATTGTCGACTACATTTTCACGTTTATACCCTGTGCCATGACGGCCTCAATACCTGTCTTTATATATAATATAAGGAAAGTAAAAAATATTACAAATAGTAGAATTTGTCTAATACACACATTACTCTCACATTTTACATTTATCTATTATTTAATCACATATTCTCAAAATTATCGTCCAATCAACAAAATATTTAATAATACCAATATAAAGAAATATACACAACAAATTAACTAAATCGTTCCAAAAACATGTTAGATATAAACACAAATGACGTGATAACTTTTTGTTTGATCTAGTAGATAAACTGTTTAGCCTCTGGAGGCTCATAGTTCAAGTTCGGCGTCGATTAAATTTGAGCCTCGATAGATTTATTGGGAGAAGAGCGAAAAATTTTATGTGTAAATATATCACAGTTTTAGTGATGAAGTTTTCATTCAGTGTTTGTAACTACATAAGTAAATCTAATCAGCTTCACGCTGTATCCTGCTGTATGCGGGTTAGGGAGCGATACCTAGTGTTAAGACACTCACTTTCTGCTGAACTTTTCGAGGCATTGCATGTTGAGTGGCGGAATTCAACGTCGTGCAGAATATTAAAAAATAATAATCTCACTTCTAGAATGGGGATCGAACCCACAACCGTCGTGTTACAGTCACACCCTTGTGCCTTTGCGCCACGACGGCCTCTAACTCCATACGTAATATAAGATTGTATAATACAATGAATATATTTTATTTCGTTTTATTTTAACTGCATGCTGTATACTGCCAGCAGGATAAGCAAGATAGTGTTAAGACATTCCGTTCCCCACTTTCTTGACAACTTTTGAGACATTGCGGTGTACTCAAAGTAGAAATCAAACCCACTCGTCGCGTTTCACGGTACACGACGATATTAATGTGGTTGGCTATATTATATCTGTAGTCAACTTAGTTACAGCAACAGTAGTAAATAATACTTTCCCCCGAGTGGAGATCGAAGTCACGACCACCGCGCTTACAGTCAAACGCTGAGCACAGAGTAGTGGCTCACTAAGCCCTTATATAAATTAAATTATAACATTTTAACTACAATTTGTTTACACAATAACGAGAGTAATATATAGAGTTTATGCAAATCTTAGCGACAAAGGTAATCATGTGAATGCAGTGTTTTCGTTGAGCGTTGCTTATATTATTACTGACGTATTACAACTCATATTGTTATAACGAAAGGTTTATCTGGGATAGAACATGCGAAGGCTTCACGTGACGTTTTAAGATTGTTAAAAAATTAAATCAGTTTCACGCTGTATCCCGCACACAGCAGGGTAGGCAGAGGGAACCTAGTGTTAAGACACTCCGTTCCTTACTTTCTGCCGAATTCTGGAGACATTGCGTGTTGAACGCCGTCTCAACGCCGCGCTATTGCCTAGACACCAGAGCGAAGAAATGAAAATATAAATGTAAATAAATATTTTATCTCCTCGAGTGGGGATCGAATCTACAACCAGTCGATTTTACAGTCACACTTTGTGCCTCTGCGCCACGACTGGCCTCTAGATTGTTGTATTTTTTTTAATAAGCTTCACTTGTTTTAACTTCTAATTTTTTCGGAGAAAAAAAAAGAAATACTATTTTTTTTTTTTTTTTATGGAAAAGACAAGGCAAACGAGCGTTCGGGTCACCTGATGGTAAGTGATCACCGCCGCCCACGACCCCGTGCAACACCAGAGGAGCTGCAGGTGCGTTGCCTGCCTGTAAGGTGGTTTGGGCTCCGGAGCCCGGCATTACCTGATGCGAAACGCAGTGGCATAAAGCCACTACTTCACGCCGGTTTTAAATGCCGGGGGTGGTAATAATCCGGTCGAGTCTGCCCATGCGTATTGCCATTGCTGGCGACGTGACTCTACCACACGTACTTTAGTCGCCTCTTACGACACCACCAGTACCAGGATGATCCTATTCTAGGCCGGGATCACACGGCAAAAACTAACTACTATATTACGTTTTACATATTTGTTTTTTTTTAATAGAATATGTTTGTAATTACTTATATTATACAAATGAGAGTAGTACGCTAAAAACGTAATGTAATTTTCAGATTAAAACTTCTTAGTTAAAAAGGTACGAAACATAAATAAAGAATATGGAAAGAAGAACACAAGAAGGAACGAAGAAACAAAAAAAAACAATAACAATATCGAATAAATAAAAAACATAATTTGGAACGAAAGATAATCGAATTATCCGATTACACCACAGATTAAAACGACAAACCGGGCGTCCATAAAATTAATTTATTGTGCGAAGCCGCAAAGCAAAGACAAAGGATTAAAAATTAATTACAACTTCAGAACAGCTCTTAGGCCTTAGTTGCGATAAAAAGTTTATACATTAAGTCATTAGAAGTTACTTTTCAAACGAACGAGGTCCATCAGTTGGTGTTAACAGGATTATCACTTTTTTATAGAACGTGATTAAATAAACGGTAATGTTTTTTTTTATAATTTATTTGTTTACGAACTTAAAAAGTATAAAAGTTTTGAAATTAATACACTATTTGGTTTAAATATATTGTAAGTATATTATTTATTAATTTTATTTGTTAATGTAAATTTTTACTACAAGTAAGGTACACTTGAAGAAAAAACAAATGTCAACAAATCAACCCTGAGTTTTATTTATTTCGTTGCATAAAATAATACAATTAAGGTACGAGGATTAAATCTAAGCATACGATTATTTTAAACAGGTTCGTCAAGTAGGTCTCATTAAGAGCCAGCAAGTTTCGCTGTCTTTCCTTGTAAGGTTCTATATAAAACATTTTCTTTTCCTATTAAATATTATAACATCACTCCTCTCTTCTATAATCAAACCACTTATTTAATGAAAATTAAAACTAAATAACTGCAATTTATTATAACTTCATAGCGTGCTTGATATGTTGATTCACATTACAAGATTTAAGATTGATCTGAAAATTATATTTTTATTGGTCTAGCTTCGAATAAGGAAGACAGTCAGTGAACAAAAATTCCACAATGTAATATTTTTTATTACAAGTTATATCTCACAACTTTGTTCGCGTGGACTATAAAACATAAAATATCATTAAAAACGTAAGAATCAAAGCGAATTTCAACGTTTTACGCCGCGGCGCGAAGTTTCTTTGCGTTATCTATATATAGACTTTATCTGTGTAGATTATATTATTGACGAGTTGCTATAGCCACGTGTATGTCACTTTACAAAAAACAAAAACAAAAGTATAATATATTGTAATGCACACAAACACATTTTTTTCATTAATTTAATATATTTATTTTAAAAAGTATTCTCGTAAGTGGAACAATGGCCCAAGCCAGCGGTGGCTAGGGCTCCAGATAGAGGAACCTCCTCACAATACGGGCCGTCAAGTAAAACTGCCTTTTCCCTCCGGTTCTTGATCCAACAGCTAAACGACAATTTCATAAGATATTATTAATTATTACGTATATAGATTTTTCCTAAAAAGAAATACAAAGTTTTTACATCACGTATAAATAGATAAAATCGATTATATAGCTTATTAAACACTTATTTTGATTTTACTCTTATATCGATTTAGCTTTTAAGAGATTGCAAACTACCTACTAACTCTTACTTCCAGCCTTCAGTGCGTTATACAATGCTGAGCTTATACTCGATGGCAGCAGCTTTTAGCCATACATTTCTTGCTTAGTCTTGCTCGTAGTAGGCTCTTAGGCTCGTGTCAGGCTTTGTTTTGCGTCGTAAACACGTTTCATATTGAAACCTCACTAGACCTATACGTGTGAGGCACTTTGCTCACTTTGGTACAATTGTTCAAGACATGCATGCATGAAAGTGTATTATTTAAGAAAAAAAAAATTAAATCAGCTTCACGCTATATCCCGCTCACAGCAGGGTAGGCAGAGGGAACCTAGTGTTAAGACACTCCGTTCCCCACTTTCTGCCGAATTCTGGAGGCATTGCGTGTTGAGTGGCAGAACTCAACGCCGCGCTTAACCTCGACACCAGAGCGAAGAAATGGAAATATAAATTTAAGTAAATATTTCATCTCCTCGAGTGGGAATCGAACCCAGAACCAGTCGGTTTTGCAGTCACACCTCGTGCCGCTGCGCCACG